>CM060250.1:49788209-49921973 GCA_030684275.1 Acipenser oxyrinchus oxyrinchus
CGAGCTCCCGTCGCCGTGGCGCAGACCTCCTCCGGCAGCATCAGGGGAAGAGGAAGGCGCAGCGCCTTCCCGTGTGCCGCAAGTGCACCGTCCCGGCCTCTTGGTGAGGGTCCCGAGGCGAAGAGGCCCCAAAACCAAGCGACCGCCTCGGCGTCCCCTCTACCGGCAGCGAGGGCTCCGGCCCTCGTAATGCCACAGAGGGGAGAAGGATCCATCCCCGAGGCGGTCCGGGGCTCCGCAGAAGCGGAGCCCATGGAAGAGCCCCACCGAGAGGCAAATGGGGAGGGAGGAACCCGAGAGGGCAGAGGAGGAGCCCTTCGGGTAGATCCCCTCCCGTCAATAAAGAGACCTCGGAAGCCGGCCCGACTCTACCATCGAGGGGCGGCAGCAGAGAGGTCGCCGAGGGGCGCAGGAGGGGCCCCGAAAGAGCACCTGCCTCGGGCACCGCCTTCCTCCGACAGCGACACGGGTCCTGAAACCTGTGTTGCCGAGGAGGCGGCGGAACCAACTCCCGAGGCAGGCATGGGCTCCGCAGATAAGCGGAGCCCATGCAGGCGACCCCGCCGAGGGGCGGAGGGGAGGAAGAACAGCCCCTCCCAGAAAAGAGCTGCCTCTGGCTCCCGTCTCCGGGGAGGAGGCGGACTCGGCCCGAGGCTGGCGTGGGCTCCGCGGACAGCGGAGCCCATGCAGGCGACCCGGCCGAGGGCCGGAGGGAGAAGAGCCCCCACCCAGAACAAGAACTGCCTCAGGCTTCCCTCTCTTGCGCGGCGGGGTTCCGGCCCTCGTGCTGCAGCGGAGGGATGAGATAACACCCCTGAGGCAGGCGTGGGCTCTGCGGAGCCAGCGCTAGAATGGCCTCCGGGCGCAGAGGGAGGGAAGGACCAGAGAGGGCAGAAGGTGGTGCCCTCGAGGTGGATCCCCTCCCAAAGTGCAACGGGCCAGAGACCAGTCCCGACCTAGCGCCGAGGGGCGGTTCCAGTCACCGAGGCGCGGGAGGAGCCCCGGAAGAACAACCGGTGACTGATGCGGAGGGAGGAAGGACCCGAAGGGTGTATCCCCTTTCTCTAGGGAGGGAGGAAGGACCCGAGAGGGTGGATCCCCTTCCTTCGAGGAAAGAGGGCGGGCCTGAGACCGTGCCTCGGACCTCAAAGAGGGACCCAGGCGGGGACCAGACCATCTGGCTCGGCGGTGTGCGTCGGCGTCCGTCTGCACCCCAAAGTCCAGGGTGCAGGCGGTCCCCCCAGGGTCCCTCCGCCCGATCTCTCCCGCCGCGTCCCTGGGGGCTGGGAGAGTCGGTGAAAATCAAAGATAAGGCATAGCAGCTCACCCACCAGCGTGAGTGCGTTGTGCTTCTCCACCGAGGCGGTGGAGAACGGAGGAGAGGAGGAGGACTCAGAGTCTGCTTGCAGCGTGGGCTCGGAGAGTCTGTCCGCCCCTTCTCCGGACATCCCTGTGGCGGAGCTCCTGGATTTCTTGGAGGCCACCATCCACCGCAGGGACAAGGTCCAGCTGGCCCTGGACAAATGGAGGGATTTCAGAGGATCTTAAACTCTGTGAGATCCTTCCTCAGGGCCAGCCACGCCAGCAAGACTTGAGACGCGGCGTGCACATTCGTGCCCAGCTTCACGACCAGTTGGTGAACCGGGAGATCTCAGGATCTCCCGTGAGTGTCGCCAACTACACCTGACAGAGGATCATGTATCGCATCGGGACCGTGAGCGTCAGCGGGTGTAAGGACCATTTCCGCGGGGCCCAGGTAATCTCCTTCCTGAAAAAGGGGTTACTCTGTGTGCTTCCTGCAGGAAACCCACTCCACTCCGCAGGCGAGGCCAACTGGCTGCTGGAGTGGGGGAGAGTGTCGTTCAGCCACCTCACCGAGTCATCTTGTGGGGTGGCGGCGGCTCTTCTCGGGTCGCCGTTCCCACGGTACTCGATGTGGTAGGCGTCGTGCCGGGCCGTCTGTTACACCACGGATCGGGGCGGCGACAGTATCGTTCACCTGGTGAGCGTGTGCAGCGCCGTCCACGGGTCGGCGAGGTCCAGTTTTCCGCCGGATGTCGGCCCACCTGAACACCGTCGGCGCCCGGCGAGCTCGTGGTCCTCGGGGGATTTCAACTGCACCCTCGAGGCCGCGGACGGGTGGGCGCGAGCCCTACCGCTCTCGTCGGCCGCCCTGAGAGAGCTGATCGCTCGGCTCTCTCTGGTCGACATCTGGCGGTGGCAACACCGGACGCCTCGGCCTTCACCTTCACCAGGGTGAGGGAGGCGGGTGTCTCAGTCCCGGATCGACAGGTTCTACGTGTCGCGGAACCACGCTCACTGCGTTCGCGCCTCCGACATCAGGCGGCGCCGTTCACGGACCACAACCTGGTGGCGTGGCGGTGACCGTGGTGCCAGCTAGGCACGCCGCTGCCTACTGGCACTTCAACAACAGCCTGTTGGAGGGCGGCGCTTTGGCGGTCTTTCGGGACTTCTGGGCGGTCTGGCACGGCGGCGATCTCGCTTCCCCACCTGGCGTCAGTGGTGGGGCGTGGGGAAAGCGCAGATCAAGATCCTCTGTCAGGAGTACACGAGGCGCGAGCAGGCGGAGGACTCGCGGATCGGCGGCTGGAAAGGAGCTGCTCGATCTGGAGAGCCGCCTGGCTCGCGAGGACCAACTCGAGCAGAACGCGTGCGAGGAGAAGAAGTGCACCCTGCGGGACCTGCAGCTCCAGCGGTCCGGGGGCCTACGTCTTCGCGGGTCCAGTTCGCCGGGAGATGGACGCGGCACACACTTCTTCTGGCGTTGGAGAAAAAGAAGGGGACCGTAAAAACATCACCTGCCTCCTGGCGGACGGCGGCTCCCTTCTGGCGGATCCGAGGCGTGAGCGAGAGGGCCAGGGCCTTCTACTCTGCCCTCTTCTCTCCGGATCCCGTCGACTCCGGCAGCGTGCAGGGTTCTGTGGGACGGGCTTCCCACGGTCGGCGAGGCGTCGGGGCGAGTTCGAGGGCCAGCTGACCCTGGCGAGCTCTCCGGCGCCCTCAGTCAGATGCCTTATAACAAATCGCCGGGCATCGGCGGGCTGACCGTGGAGTTCTTCAAAAGTTTTGGGACTTGCTGGGGCCCGCCTTTGCGCGGGTCCTGGCGGAAGCCTCTGAGACGGGGAGATGCCCCTTTCGATGAGGCGGGCGGTTATCACGCTCCTGCCCAGAAAGGGGATCTCCGCTGCCTAAGAACTGGCGCCCGGTCTCGCTGCTGTGCACGGACTATAAAATCGTGGCCAAGGCCGCCTCCCTGAGGCTCAAGTCCGTGCTGGCAGGCGTGATCCACCCGACCAGTCCTACGGTCCCGAACGGACGATTTTTGACAACATCGCCCTGGTTGGGACCTCCTGCACTACTGCAGGAGGACCGGTCGGTCGGTCGCCTTCCTCTCCCTGGATCAGGAGAAGGCGTTCGACCGGGTGGATCACGAGTATCTCTTCGGAACCCTGCGGCGTTCGGATTCGGGCGGCGCCGTCGGCCTGTTCGGACGCTATGCGCCTCTGCCGAGTGCCTTGTGAAGGTTAATTGGTCCCTGACCGCGCCCCTCGCGTTCAGGAGAGAATGCGTCAGGGCTGCCCTCTGTCCGGACAACTGTGCGCGCTGTGCATCGAGCCCTTCCTCTGCCTCCTTCGCGGGAGGCTCACGGGGTTGGCGCTCGGCGCCGGACACGAGGTGGTCCTGTCGGCCTACGCCCGACGGCGTGCTCCTGGTGGCCTCCGACCCGGTTGACCTGGAGAGGATGCGGAGCTGCCAGGCGTCTACTCTGCCGCTTCCTCTGCCAGGATCAACTGGGACAAATGCTCCGGGTTACTGGTGGGTCCCTGGCGGGTGGACTCCCTCCCGTCGCGCTCCAGCAGTTCCAGTGGGCGCGGACAGCTTTAAATATCTGGGAGTCCACCTGAGCCCGCGGAGACCTCGGTCGCAGCCAACTGGAGTGGAGTTGGAGGACAAAGTGGCTGCTAGGCTGAGGTCGTGGTCGGGTCTGCTGAAACTGCTTTCCTTCAGGGGCGGGCTTTAGTGATTAACCAACTGGTGGCGTCGATGCTTTGGCATCGACTCACCGTCTGAGCCCGCCCCTGAGTTTGTGGCCAGGGTCCAGAGGAAGCTGGCGGACTTCTTCTGGGCGGAAAGCACTGGGTCTCTGCGGCGGTTCTGAGCCTCCCTCTGGCCGAGGGAGGGCAAGGGTTGGTGTGCATCAGGAGCCAGGTGCACACCTTCCGCCTCCAGACCCTGCAGAGATTCCTGTCGCAGACCCGGCCCGCAGTGGTGCACGCTGGCGTCCCTCCTTTGCGCCAGCTGCACGACCTGGGCTACGACCGGCAGCTCTTCTGGATCGACCTCCGGGGAATCCGTCTCCCGAGCTGCGGTCTTCTACCAGGACCTGCTCAGGACCCGGAGCATGTTTTCTGTCGGCCGAGGCGCCGTTCCGACCGAGGCGAAGGACTCCTGCTGGAGCCCCTGCTGCACAACCCCCACCTGGAGTGCGCAGGCGTTGGAGTCCCCTCGGTGCGGCGCGCTGATCTCGGCCAAGGTGACCAGAGTCTGGGATCTCCTGGATCGCGGCGGTCGGAGTGGCTGGCGCCCGAGTCGCTCGTCGCCAGAGGCGGCTCGGGGACCGTCAGGGCGGCCGGCCGAGTGATCCGGGAGTGCAAAGCAGCGTTGCACCCAGACTCTGTCAGGTATCTCGAGGAGTTCTCAGGACCGGGAGCCATCTACCCCCTACCCCCAGCTCTCGGTCCTGCTGATAGAACCCAAGGCCCGAGCCCCCTCGGCCTCCCTCGAGAACAACCTGAGCAGGATCTCGCAGTTCTCCTCGACCCCCCTCCGATCCGCGTCGAGGAGGACCCTGTCTGTGATGGCGCTCCACACCCTCCACTTCCCGCCCTCGTCTCCCGCCCGAGACACCGCTTGGCGGGAGACCCTCCGACCACCGGGGCGAGAGTCCCCAGTGGGAGGCCCTGTACTCCCGCTGGTCTCCAGAGGGCTGGGGACTTGGGGTGGAGGGTCCTGCACGGGCGCTTCGCGTCAGGAGAGATCCTGCGTCACTTTACCGACTTCGGACGCCGCATGCCCTTTCTGCGGTCAGTCGAGTCGGTAAATCCCATTATTTTCTTTGCGCCAGGCTGCAGCCTTCTCGTTCTTGAAGAACCTCCTGCTGCAGTTCTGGCTGCATTTTCACCCACCCTCCTCATTTTCGGGCACCCTGTTCGTGGCTCCACCAGGAAGAGGGACCTCCTCGTGAATCTGCTCCTGGCTCTTGCTAGACTCGCCATCTACAAGACCAGCGCAGGCGTAGGCATGATCCTCGGGAGGGTCTCATTTGCACTCTTGAGGCGCGGACAGTGTGTCGAGAGCGCTACCCTCTCGTCGGCAGCATCTGAGAGAGCTGACCGCTCGGCCCTCTGGTCGACGTCTGGCGCTGGCATCACTCGGCGCCCCGCCTTCACCTTCACCAGGGTGAGGGAGGGGCGGGTGTCTCAGTCCCGGATCGACAGGTTCTACGTGTCGCGGAACCACGCTCACTGCGCTCGCGCCTCCGACATCAGGCCGGGCGCCGCTCACGGACCACAACCTGGTGGCCGTGGCGGTGACCGTGGTGCCAGCTAGGCACACCGCTGCCTACTGGCACTTCAACAACAGCCTGTTGGAGGACGAGCGCTTTGAGCGGTCTTTCCGGGACTTCTGGACGGTCTGGCACGGCCGGGCGATCTCGCTTCCCCACCTGGCGCCAGTGGTGGGACGTGGGAAAGCGCAGATCAAGATCCTCTGTCAGGAGTACACGAGGGCGCGAGCAGGCGGAGGGACTCGCGGATCGAGCGGCTGGAAAGGGAGCTGCTCGATCTGGAGAGCCGCCTGGCTCGCGGGGACCAACTCGAGCAGAGCGCGACGAGGAGAAGAAGTGCACCCTGCGGGACCTGCAGCTCCAGCGTCCCGGGGCTTACGGCGCCAAGGGTCCAGTTCCTTCGGGAGATGGACCGCGCACACACTTCTTCTACGCGCTGGAGAAAAAGAAGGGGACCGTAAAACATCACCTGCCTCCTGGCGGACGACGGCTCCCTTCTGACGGATCCGAGAGCGTGAACGAGAGGGCCAGGGCCTTCTACTCTGCCCTCTTCTCTCCGGATCCCGCCGACTCCGACGCTGCAGGGTTCTGTGGGATGGGCTTCCCACGGTCGGCGAGGGCGTCCGGGACGAGTTCGAGGGCCAGCTGACCCTGGCCGAAGCTCTCCGACGCCTCAGTCAGATGCCTTATAACAAATCGCCGGGCATCGACGGGCTGACCGTGGAGTTCTTCAAAAGTTTTGGGACTTGCTGGGGCCCGCTTTGCGCTGGTCCTGGCGGAAGCCTACGAGACCGGGAGATGCCCTTTCGATGAGGCGGGCGATTATCACGCCCTGCCCAAGAAAGGGGATCTCCGCTGCCTAAAGAACTGGCGCCCGGTCTCGCTGCTGTGCACGGACTATAAAATCGTGGCCAAGGCCGCCTCCCTGAGGCTCAAGTCCGTGCTGGCAGACGTGATCCACCCCGACCAGTTCTACACGGTCCCGAACCGACGATTTTTGACAACATCGCCTCTGAGTTCGGGACCTCCTGCACTACTGCAGGAGGATCGGTCGGTCGGTCGCCTTCCTCTCCCTGGATCAGGAGAAGGCGCTCGACCGGGTGGATCACGAGTATCTCTTCGAACCCCGCGAGCGCTCGATTCGGGCCGCGTCGCCGGCCTGTTCCGACGCTGTACGCCTCTGCCGAGTGCCTTGTGAAGGTTAATTGGTCCCTGACCGCGCCTCGCTCAGGAGAGGAGTACGCCAGGGCTGCCCTCTGTCCGACAACTGTACGCGCTGTGCATCGAGCCCTTCCTCTGCCTCCTTCGCGGGAGGCTCACGGGTTGGCGCCGCGCGCCGGACACGAGGGTGGTCCTGTCGGCCTACGCCGACGACGTGCTCCTGGTGGCCTCCGACCCGCTGACCTGGAGAGGATGCGGAGCTGCCAGAGCGCCTACTCTGCCGCTTCCTCTGCCAGGATCAACTGGGACAAATGCTCCGGTTACTGGTGGGTCCCTGGCGGGTGGACTCCTCCCTGTCGCGCTCCAGCAGTTCCAGTGGAGCGGACAGTTTTAAATATCTGGGAGTCCACCTGAGCCCCGCTGGAGACCTCGGTCGCAGCCAACTGGGTGGAGTTGGAGGACAAAGTGGCTGCTAGGCTGAGGTCGTGGTCGGGTCTGCTGAAACTGCTTTCCTTCAGGGGACGGGCTTTAGTGATTAACCACTGGTGGCGCCGATGCTTTGGCATCGACTCACCGCCCTGAGCCCGCCCCTGAGTTTGTGGCCAGGGTCCAGAGGAAGCTGACGGACTTCTTCTGGGCCGGAAAGCACTGGGTCTCTGCGGCGGTTCTGAGCCTCCCTCTGGCCGAGGGAGGGCAAGGGTTGGTGTGCATCAGGAGCCAGGTGCACACCTTCCGCCTCCAGACCCTGCAGAGATTCCTGCACGCAGACCCGCCCCGCAGTGGTGCACGCTGGCGCCCCTCCTTTGGCGCCAGCTGCACGACCTGGGCTACGACCGCAGCTCTTCTGGATCGACCTCCGGGAATCCGCCTCCCCGAGCTGCCGGTCTTCTACCAGGACCTGCTCAGGACCCGAGCATGTTTTCTGTCGGCCGAGACGCCGCTCCGACCGAGGGCTGAAGGACTCCTGC
The DNA here is from genome assembly GCA_030684275.1 of Acipenser oxyrinchus oxyrinchus. Lineage (NCBI taxonomy): Eukaryota > Metazoa > Chordata > Actinopteri > Acipenseriformes > Acipenseridae > Acipenser > Acipenser oxyrinchus. The sequence goes on from CM060250.1 coordinate 49,795,926, forward strand.
TGGAGCCCCTGCTGCACAACCCCCACCTGGGTGCGCAGGCGCTGGAGTCCCCTCGGTGCGGCGCGCTGATCTCGCCAAGGTGACCAGAGTCTGGGATCTCCTGGATCGCGAAGCGGTCGGAGTGGCTGACGCCCGAAGTCGCCGTCGCCAGGGCGGCTCGGGGACCGCCAGGACGGCCGGCCGAGTGATCCGGGAGTGCAAAGCAGCGTTGCACCCAGACTCTGTCAGGTATCTCGAGGGAGTTCTCAGGACCGGGAGCCATCTACCCCCTACCCCCAGCTCTCCGGTCCTGCTGATAGAACCCAAGGCCCGAGCCCCCTCGGCCTCCCTCGAGAACAACCTGAGCAGGATCTCGCAGTTCTCCTCGACCCTCCGATCCGCGCCGAGGAGGACCCTGTACGCGATGACGCCCACACCTCCACTTCCTCGCCTCGCCTCCCGCCGAGACACCGCTATGGGAGACCCTCCGACCACCGGAGGGCGAGAGTCCCCAGTGGGAGGCCCTGTACTCCCCGCTGGTCTCCAGGGGAGCCGGGACTTGGGGTGGAGGGTCCTGCACGGAGCGCCAAGGCCAGGAGAGATCCTGCGTCACTTTACCGACTCGGACGCCGCATGCCCTTTCTGCGGTCAGTCCGAGTCGGTAAGTCACATTTATTTTCTTTGCGCCAGGCTGCAGCCGTTCTTTCTTTTATTGAAGAACCTCCTGCTGCAGTTCTGGCTGCATTTTTCACCCACCCTCCTCATTTTCGGGCACCCTGTTCGTGGCTCCACCAGGAAGAGGGACCTCCTCGTGAATCTGCTCCTGGCTCTTGCTAGACTCGCCATCTACAAGACCAGGAAGCGTAAGATGATCGGGGAGGGTCTCTTTGACTGTGGGGCCATGTTCAGGGCCCTTGCCCGATCCCGGGTTCAGTTAGAGCACGCCCACGCTGAGTCCGCTGGCGACATGGCCATCTTTTGTCGACCAGTGGGCTCTGGGGGCGTGCTCTGTACCACCTCCCTTTGGTTTTGATTAATTTAATTTACAGTCCTTTTTGAACCGGTTTTTGTTTAATTAATTAAGGCCTAGTTCTTGTTGGCACCCCTATTTTAGGGGTGCTAAATTGAATTTTTTCTCCGCCGCCTTTGGCGACGGTGCACCGGCTGCCACTGGGCAGTCGGTGTAGTCCAGCCACTAGGCTTTTAAATAGGCTGGCACTGCCATCGCTTCGTCGACCAGTGGGCTCTGGAGGGCGTGCTCTGTGACCACCTCCCGCTTTGAGTTTTACAAATGTTAAGTTGACAGTCTTTTGAACCTGGTTTTATGTTTAATTTATTAAGGCTCTAGTCCTTGTTGGCACCCCTTTTTAGTGGTGCTTAAATTGAATTTTTCTCCAGCCTTTGGGCACCGTGCACTTGCTGCCACTGGGCAGTCGGTGTAGTCTGCCTACTAATGGCTGTTAAATAGGACTACGACTACTACTGAGAGGCCACACTTTCCCTGAGCTCCTCAGTTTCCCATTAAAAGCACTAAAAACAGTTATTTCAACTTTTTATTTTCTAAATCTTTTATATTTTCATTTATTCTAAAGTAGTCAGTGCACCTTTTGTTGAAAAACATTTTGGTTTAGTGTTTTATTTTTATTAAAAACACTTTTGAGTTTTTCCTTTTTCTCCCTGCACTTGCCTCCATAAGCAAGTGCAGGAGAGATTCTTATTTTTCATTTAATTTTTCCTTCTTTTAAAAACACTTTTTATTTAACTTTTAATTTTACCTTAAAGGTTTAATTTTTCTCTTTTATTCATCACTATTTTCATTTATAAAACTGTTTTAGTTTTTAATTTAAAAATCGTTTTGTTTTAAAAATCCCCATCTCTGCTGTGTGCAGAGTGGGGAAGGGCAGGCAGGAGCACAGGCCGTGTGCTCCTTTGTCTGTTTGCCCTTTGTTTGATTTTTGATTTTCTTTTTAGTTTAAAACTATTTTTAGTTTTAGACTTTGATTTATTTTTGATATTTTTTTACCCCTGCACTATTGGAGTGCAGGGTGTCTCAATTTGTATTTATTTATTTATTTAAAAATAAATAAAATAAATACGTTTTGTTTGTATAAAAAAAAAAAAAAAACCTTTTCTTTTGTTTGGTTTTTATTTTGTGCCCCTGTTCTATTGGGGTGTGTGTGTGTGTTTATTTTGTTTTATTTCTTAATTTACAAATAAATAAATAATTTTGTTTGGGAAAACAACCCTTTTTCTGTTAGTTTGGTTTTTGTTTTTATTTTTGCCCCTGTGCTGTTGGAGTGCAGGGTGTGTGTGTGTGTTTAATTTTATTTTCTTTATTAAAAATAAATAAATAAATAAATAAATAAATAATTTTGTTTGTTCTTTGTGTACCCCTGCACTGGTAACTGTTTGCAGTGCAGGGGTGTGTCTGTCATTGTGTGTGTGTGTGTTGTTTTGTCTATTAAAAATAATTAAAAATAGACAAAACAAAAACTAAATAAAATATAAATAAAACAAATAAAATGAGCGGGCAGACACCACAGCCCCCAAACAATGGGCAAAGGCGGCCGCGAGCAAAGCAGCCCCCATTCAAAACATCACCAGGAGGCACGGGTCAGGTGCCTCCTGCGAGACTCCTCTCGATCGAGGGCTTCGCCAAGGCCATGGCGAAGGCGGTGGGACCATCTACCATCGTGGCGGCCTCCAAAATGTACGGGAAAGCAGTGTTTTTCCTGAAATCGGAGGCCGCCAACACCGCGATCGAGAGGGGTCTCAGCGTGGGGGATGTTCGTCCCCATTGAGCCACTGCTGGGCTGGGCAGCAGGGTCATCCTGTCAAACGTGCCACCTTTCATACAGGATGCCCTGCTAATGCCCCATCTGCAAGCCCTGGGGAGACTCAAAACGGCCATTCACCCGATCCCCTGGGCTGCAAAGACCAGCCCCTCCGCCACGTTCTATCTTTCCGCCGCCAGGTGACCATCCACCTGGCAGGTCGGGAGACGGTGGAGGGCAGCTTTGTGGTCCCCTTTGAGGGAACCAATTATGTCATCTTTTTCTCCTCAGAGGAGGTGCTGTGTTTTCACTGCAAGGAGCTGGGGCACCAGAAAAAGAGGTGCCCCAAGCTCCAGCAGGGCGCAAAGCCACCCGCGCCCGCACCTCGCCCCCGGGGCCCTCCAAGAGGCCCGCAGAGGGGGTCAAGAGTACCCGCCTCCCAGGAACATCCGGGGAAAGGGAGAGAAGGCCCCAGAGGTGGCCGGACCCTCCGCGCCCCAAAAGCGCCGGGGAGAAGGCCGCCGAGTGGACCGTGGTCGCCCGCCGAAGAAGAAGGCGGCGGCCAGGTCCACCGGGCAGCCGAGCAGGGGCGACGAAGCCCACCGCCCCACCATCTGGCGGCGGGTCAGGGGAGGCCCTGAGAAAGGGACTCCTCGACGGCACCCCCGCGAGGCAGGGCGGCAAGGCCGCCAGAAACAAAGCACCTCATCCCCACAGAGGGTGAGGCGAGAGGCGCTGTCGGAGGCGAAGCTCCCGCCGCCGTGACGGGCAGGGGACCTCCTCCGCAGCATCAGGGGAAGAGGAAGGCGCAAGCGCTTCCCACGCGTGCACGCAAGTGCACACGCCCCGCCTCTTGGTGAGGGTCCCCGGGGCGAAAGAAGGCCCCCAAAACCAAAGCGACCGCCGGCGCCCCTCTACCGGGCAACGAGGGCTTCGCCCTCGTACTGCCACAGAGGGGAGAAGCATCCATCCCCGAGGCGGTCCGGGCTCCGCAGAAGCAGCGGAGCCCATGGAAGAGGCCCCCACCGAGGGGCAGAAGGGGAGGAAGGAACCCGAGAGGGCAGAGGGAGGAGCCCTTCGGGTAGATCCCTCCCCGTCACTAAAGAGACCTCGAAGCCGCCCCGACTCTACCACCGAGGGGCCGGCAGCAGAGGAGGTCGCCGAGGGGCGCAGGAGGGGCCCCTGAAAGAGCACCTGCCTCGGCACCGCCTTCCTCCGACAGCGACACGGGTCCTGAAACCTGTGTTGCCGAGGAGGGGCGGCGGAACCAGCTCCCGAGGCAGGCATGCAGGCGACCCCGAGGGGCCGGAGGGGAGGAAGAACAGCCCCTGCCAGAAAAGAGCTGCCTCAGGCTTCCGAGGCAGGCGGGCTCCGCAGACAACGCGGAGCCCATGCAGGCGACCTCCGTGAAGGGCCGGAGGGGGGAAGAACTCCCTCCCAGAAAAAGAGCTGCCTCTGGCTCCCGCCTCCGGGAGGAGGCGGACTCGCCCTCGAGGCTGGCATGGCTCCGCAGACAACGCGGAGCCCATGCAGGCGACCCCGCCGAGGGGCCGGAGGGGGAGAAGAGCCCCCACCCAGAACAAGAACTGCCTCAGGCTTCCTCTCTGGCGGCGACGGGGTTCCGCCCTCGTGCTGCCGCGGAGGGGATGACATAACACCCCTGAGGCAGACGCTGGCTCTGCGGAGCCCGCGCTAGATTGGCCTCCGGAGCGCAGAGGGAGGGGAAGGACCAGAGAGGGCAGAAGGTGGTGCCTCGAGGTGGATCCCTCCCCAAAGTGCAACGGGCCAAGAGACCGTCCCCGCCCAGTGTCGAGGGGCCGGTTCCAGTCACCGAGGGGCGCAGGAGGAGCCCCCGAAAGAACAACCGTGACTGATGCGGAGGGAGGGGAAGGACCCGAAGGGTGTATCCCCTTTCTAGGGGAGGGAGGGAAGGACCCGAGAGGGTGGATCCCCTTCCTTCGAGGAAAGAGGACGGGCCTGAGACCGCGCTCGACCTCAAAAGAGGGACCCAGAGCGGGACCAGACCATCTGGCTCGACGGTGTATCGCCGAGGTCCGCCTGCACCCCCAAAGTCCAGGGTGCAGACGGTCCCCGCCAGGGTCCTCCGCCGATCTTCTCCCGCCGCCCCTGGGGCGCTGGGAGAGTCGGTGAAAATAAAGATAAGACGCAACGCGCCACCCACCAACGTGAGTGCAGCAGCTTCTCCACCGCGAGGGGGCGGTGGGGAACCGGAGGAGAGGGAGGAGGACTCAGAGTCTGCTTGCAGCGTGGCTCGAGAGTCTGTCCGCCTTTCTCCGACATCCCTGCGGCGGAGCTCCTGGAGTTCTTGGAGGCCACCATCCACCGCAGGGACAAGGTCCAGCTGGCCCTGGACAAATGGAGGGATTTCCAGAGGATCTTAAACTCTGTGAGATCCTTCCTCAGGGCCAGCCACGCCAGCAAGACTTCGGCACGAAGGCACATTCGCGTCTCGAAAGCTTCACGACCAGTTGAGGAACTTCGAGATCTCAGGATCTCCCGTGAGTGTCGCCAACTACACCTGACAGAGGATCATGTATCGCATCGGGACCGTGAACGCCAACGGGTGTAAGGACCATTTCCGCAGGGCCCAGGTAATCTCCTTCCTGAAAAGGGAGGTTACTCTGTGTGCTTCCTGCAGGAAACCCACTCCACTCCGCAGGCCGAGGCCAACTGGCTGCTGGAGTGGGGGAAGAGTGTCGCTCAGCCACCTCACCGAGTCATCTTGTGGGTGGCGACGCCTTCTCCGGTCCTTCGCTCCCACGGTACTCGATGTGGTAGACGCCGTGCCGGGCCGCCTGTTACACCACCGATCCGGACGGCGACAGTATCGCTCACCTGGTGAACGCGTACGCCCGCCCACGGGTCCGGGCGAGGGTCCAGTTTTTCCGCCGGATGTCGGCCCACCTGAACACCGCCGGCGCCGACGAGCTCGTGGTCCTCGGGGATTTCAACTGCACCTCGAGGCCGCTGACCGGTGGGGCGCGAGCCCTACCCGCCTCGCCGGCCGCCTCTGAGAGAGCTGATCGCCGCTCTCTGGTCGACATCTGGCGGTGGCAACACCCGGACGCCGGCCTTCACCTTCACCAGGGTGAGGGAGGGGCGGGTGTCTCAGTCCCGGATCGACAGGTTCTACGTGTCGCGAACCACGCCACTGCGCTCGCGCCCGACATCAGGCCGGGCGCCGCTCACGGACCACAACCTGGTGGCCGTGGACGGTGACCGTGGTGCCAGCTAGGCACACCGCTGCCTACTGGCACTTCAACAACAGCCTGTTGGAGGACGAGCGCTTTGAGCGGTCTTTCCGGGACTTCTGGACGGTCTGGCACGGCCGGGCGATCTCGCTTCCCCACCTGGCGCCAGTGGTGGGACGGGGAAAGCGCAGATCAAGATCCTCTGTCAGGAGTACACGAGGGCGCGAGCAGGCGGAGGGACTCGCGGATCGAGCGGCTGGAAAGGGAGCTGCTCGATCTGGAGAGCCGCCTGGCTCAAGGGGACCAACTCGAGCAGAGCGCTGCACGAGGAGAAGAAGTGCACCCTGCGGGACCTGCAGCTCCAGCGTCCCGGGGCTTACGGCGCCAAGGGTCCAGTTCCTTCGGGAGATGGACCGCGCACACACTTCTTCTACGCTGCTGGAGAAAAAGAAGGGGACCGTAAAACATCACCTGCCTCCTGGCGGACGACGGCTCCCTTCTGACGGATCCGAGAGCGTGAACGAGAGGGCCAGGGCCTTCTACTCTGCCCTCTTCTCCGGATCCCGCCGACCCGACGCTGCAGGGTTCTGTGGGACGGGCTTCCCACGGTCGGCGAGGGCGTCCGGGACGAGTTCGAGGGCCAGCTGACCCTGGCCGAAGCTCTCCGACGCCTCAGTCAGATGCCTTATAACAAATCGCCGGGCATCGACGGGCTGACCGTGGAGTTCTTCAAAAGTTTTGGGACTTGCTGGGGCCCGCTTTGCGCTGGTCCTGGCGGAAGCCTACGAGACCGGGAGATGCCCTTTCGATGAGGCGGGCGATTATCACGCCCTGCCCAAGAAAGGGGATCTCCGCTGCCTAAAGAACTGGCGCCCGGTCTCGCTGCTGTGCACGGACTATAAAATCGTGGCCAAGGCCGCCTCCCTGAGGCTCAAGTCCGTGCTGGCAGACGTGATCCACCCCGACCAGTTCTACACGGTCCCGAACCGACGATTTTTGACAACATCGCCTCTGAGTTCGGGACCTCCTGCACTACTGCAGGAGGATCGGTCGGTCGGTCGCCTTCCTCTCCCTGGATCAGGAGAAGGCGCTCGACCGGGTGGATCACGAGTATCTCTTCGAACCCCGCGAGCGCTCGATTCGGGCCGCCGCCGGCCTGTTCCGACGCTGTACGCCTGCCGAGTGCCTTGTGAAGGTTAATTGGTCCCTGACCGCGCCTCGCTCAGGAGAGGAGTACGCCAGGGCTGCCCTCTGTCCGACAACTGTACGCGCTGTGCATCGAGCCCTTCCTCTGCCTCCTTCGCGGGAGGCTCACGGGTTGGCGCCGGCGCCGGACACGAGGGTGGTCCTGTCGGCCTACGCCGACGACGCGCTCCTGGTGGCCTCCGACCCGCTGACCTGGAGAGGATGCGGAGCTGCCAGAGCCGCCTACTCTGCCGCTTCTCTGCCAGGATCAACTGGGACAAATGCTCCGGTTACTGGTGGGTCCCTGGCGGGTGGATTCCTCCCGTCGCGCTCCAGCAGTTCCAGTGGAGCGGACAGTTTTAAATATCTGGGAGTCCACCTGAGCCCCGCTGGAGACCTCGGTCGCAGCCAACTGGGTGGAGTTGGAGGACAAAGTGGCTGCTAGGCTGAGGTCGTGGTCGGGTCTGCTGAAACTGCTTTCCTTCAGGGGACGGGCTTTAGTGATTAACCACTGGTGGCGCCGATGCTTTGGCATCGACTCACCGCCCTGAGCCCGCCCCTGAGTTTGTGGCCAGGGTCCAGAGGAAGCTGACGGACTTCTTCTGGGCCGGAAAGCACTGGGTCTCTGCGGCGGTTCTGAGCCTCCCTCTGGCCGAGGGAGGGCAAGGGTTGGTGTGCATCAGGAGCCAGGTGCACACCTTCCGCCTCCAGACCCTGCAGAGATTCCTGCACGCAGACCCGCCCCGCAGTGGTGCACGCTGGCGCCCCTCCTTTGGCGCCAGCTGCACGACCTGGGCTACGACCGCAGCTCTTCTGGATCGACCTCCGGGAATCCGCCTCCCCGAGCTGCCGGTCTTCTACCAGGACCTGCTCAGGACCCGAGCATGTTTTCTGTCGGCCGAGACGCCGCTCCGACCGAGGGCTTAAGGACTCCTGCTGGAGCCCCTGCTGCACAACCCCCACCTGGGTGCGCAGGCGCTGGAGTCCCCTCGGTGCGGCGCGCTGATCTCGGCCAAGGTGACCAGAGTCTGGGATCTCCTGGATCGCGAAGCGGTCGGAGTGGCTGACGCCCGAAGTCGCTGGTCGCCAGGGCGGCTCGGGCGACCCTCAGGACGGCCGGCCGGTGATCCGGGAGTGCAAAGCAGCGTTGCACCCAGACTCTGTCAGGTATCTCGAGGGAGTTCTCAGGACCGGGAGCCATCTACCCCCTACCCCCAGCTCTCCGGTCCTGCTGATCGAACCCAAGGCCCGAGACCCCCTCGGCCTCCCTCGAGAACAACCTGAGCAGGATCTCGCAGTTCTCCTCGACCCCTCCGATCCGCGCCGAGGAGGACCCTGTACGCTGATGACGCTCCACACCTCCACTTCCCGCCCTCGCCTCCCGCCGAGACACCGCTATGGGAGACCCTCCGACCACCGGAGGGCGAGAGTCCCCAGTGGGAGGCCCTGTACTCCCCGCTGGTCTCCAGAGGAGCCAGGGACTTGGGGTGGAGGGTCCTGCACGGAGCGCCAGGCCAGGAGAGATCCTGCGTCACTTTACCGACTCGGACGCCGCATGCCCTTTCTGCGGTCAGTCCGAGTCGGTAAGCCACATTTATTTTTCGTGCGCCAGGCTGCAGCCGTTCTACCTGCTGCTTAAGAACCTCCTGCTGCAGTTCTGGCTGCACTTTTCACCCACCCTCCTCATTTTCGGGCACCCTGTCCGTGGCTCCACCAGGAAGAGGGACCTCCTCGTGAATCTGCTCCTGGCTCTTGCTAGACTCGCCATCTACAAGACCAGGAGGCGTAAGATGATCGGGGAGGGTCTCTTTGACTGTGGGGCCATGTTCAGGGCCCTTGCCCGATCCAGGGTTAATTTAGAGCACGCCCACGCGGAGTCCGCTGGCGACATGCCATCGTTTGTCGACCAGTGGGCTCTAGGGGGCGTGCTCTGTACCACCTCCCCTTTTGTATTAAACATTTAATTTACAGTCCTTTTACCGGTTTTTTCTGTTAATTTAGTTATCGCCCAGTCTTGTTAGCACCCCTTTATAGGGGTGCTAAACTGAATTTTTTCTCCGGCCGCCTTTTGCCTGCCACTGGGCAGTCGGTGTAGTCCGCCCTCTGGGCAATAAATAGGACAACTATTACTGCAACAACTAAAACAAACAAATGCAAAACAATACATAAGAACATAAGAAAGTTTACAAATGAGAGGAGGCCAATCAGTCCATCTTGTTTGTTTGGTTGTTAGTAGCTTATTGATCCCAGAATCTCATCAAGCAGCTTCTTGAAGGATCCCAGGGTGTCAGCTTCAACAACATTACTGGGGAGTTGGTTCCAGACCCACAATTCTCTGTGTAAAAAAGTGCCTCCTATTTTCTGTTCTGAATGCCCCTTTATCTAATCTCCATTTGTGTACCCTGGTCCTTGTTTCTTTGTTCAGGTCAAAAAAGTACCCGGGTCGACACTGTCTATACCTTTTAGGATTTTGAATGTTTGAATCAGATCGGCGCGTAGTCTTCTTTGTTCAAGACTGAATAGATTCAATTCTTTTAGCCTGTCTGCATACGACATGCCTTTTAAACCGGGATAATTGTGGTTGTTCTTCTTGCACTCTTTCTAGAGCAGCAATATCCTTTTTGTAACGAGGTGACCAGAACTGAACACAATATTCTAGGTGAGGTCTTACTAATGCATTGTAAAGTTTTAACATTACTTCCCTTGATTTAAATTCAACACTTCTCACAATATATCCGAGCATCTTGTTGGCCTTTTTTATAGCTTCCCCACACTGTCTAGAGGAAGACATTTCTGAGTCAACATAAACTCCTAGGTCTTTTTCATAGTTCCCTTCAATTTCAGTATCTCCCATATGATATTTATAATGCACATTTTTATTGCCTGCATGCAATACTTTACACTTTTCTCTATTAAATTTCATTTGCCATCTGTCTGCCCAGTTCTGAATGCTGTCTAGATCATTTTGAATGACCTTTGCTGCTGCAACAGTGTTTGCCACTCCTCCTATTTTTGTGTCGTCTGCAAATTTAACGAGTTTGCTTACTATACCAGAATCTAAATCATTAATGTAGATTAGGAATAGCAGAGGACCTAATACTGATCCCTGTGGTACACCACTGGTTACCTCGCTCCATTTTGAGGTTTCTCCTCTAATCAGTACTTTCTGTTTTCTACATGTTAACCACTCCCTAATCCATGTGCATGCATTTCCTTGAATCCCTACTGCGTTCAGCTTAAGAATTAATCTTTTATGCAGGACTTTGTCAAAAGCTTTCTGGAAATCTAAATAAACCATGTCGTATGCTTTGCACTTATCCATTTTCAATGTTGCATCCTCAAAAAAGTCAAGTAGGTTAGTTAGACATGATCTCCTTTTCCTAAAACCATGCTGACTGTCTCCCCGGATATTGTTACCATATAGGTAATTTTCCATTTTGGATCTTATTATAGTTTCCATAAGTTTACACATAATAGAAGTCAGGCTTATTGGTCTGTAGTTACCTGGTTCGGTTTTGTCTCCCTTTTTGTGGATCAGTATTACGTTTGCAATTTTCCAGTCTGTCGGTACAACCCCTGTGTCAAGAGACTGTTGCATGATCTTGGTTAGCGGTTTGTAAATAACTTCTTTCATTTCTTTGAGTACAATTGGGAGGATCTCATCCGACCCAGGGGATTTGTTTATTTTAAGAGCTTCTAGTCCCTTTAACACTTCTGCCTCTGTTATGCTAAAGTTATTTAAAATTGGATAGGAACAGGTCGACATGTGGGGCATGTTGTCTGTATCCTCCTTTGTAAAAACCTGTGAAAAGTAATAATTTAATATATTTGCTATTTTTTTTCTATATCTATGATTTTGCCATTTGTGTCTCTTAGACATTTAACCTCCTCTTTGAATGTTCTCTTGCTGTTATAATATTGGAAAAACATTTTGGAATTGGTTTTAGCCCCCTCAGCAATATTGATTTCTATCTCTCTCTTGGCCTTTCTAACTTGTGTTTGCAGTTCCAAGTACTCTTTCTGTGTACTTTGTTTTTGGTCCCTTTTAAACGCTCTGTAAAGTGCCTTTTTTCGCTGAATATTTTTTTTAATTGATCTATTAAACCATTTTGGCCATTTTGTTTTAGATTTAGATTTGTATACTTTTGGGATGTAATTGTTCTGTGCCTCTAGTACTACATTTTTAAAAAACAGCCATCCTTTTTCTGTGGATGTTTTCTCTATTTTACTCCAATACACTGCACAGGGGCGGAGGGGTACCCCGTTCTGAAAAGAAAAAATTAAAAAATCCATGTACAGGGCACCTCGCCCTGTTACATACCCCCTTGTGCAATGCACACTTGGCTCAACAGCCACCTCCCCTCAGTCTGAAAGTCCTGGAAGAGGGGAAGCAAGGTGTTTCAGGGTGACCATGGTGGAATGTCCTCCACCCCCCACTTCTTTGTGGCTAACAGCTTCATGGTCGGCAGCTCCCCTTTATGGGGCTCCGGCCACATTATTTCCTGCCGCATGGCAAGACTGGTAGCTACCCCAGGTGAAGCAGAGCCCCCGGCGACCCCAGGCGATGCAGGACCCCCGACGACCCCAGGCGAAGCAGGACCCTCGACGACCCCAGGCGAAGCAGGACCCTCGACGACACCAGGCGGCGGCAGCAGCAGCGGACCCTCGGGAGGCGACGGCAGCAGCAGCAGCGGACCCTCGGGAGGCGACGGCAGCAGCAGCAGCGGACCCTCGGGAGGCGACGGCAGCAGCAGCAGCGCACCCTCGGGAGGCGACGGCAGCAGCAGCAGCGGACCCTCGGGAGGCGACGGCAGCAGCAGCAGCGGACCCTCGGGAGGCGACGGCAGCAGCAGCAGCGGACCCTAGGGAGGCGACGGCAGCAGCAGCAGCGGACCCTCGGGAGGCGATGGCAGCAGAAGGCGATGCTGAGCAACAGGCAGCCCCAGGCGATGCGGAGCAACAGGCAACCCCAGGCGATGTGGAGCAACAGGCAGCCCCAGGCGATGCGGAGCAACAGGCAGCCCCAGGCAATCCAGGCGTGGTATCCCTGAGCGGAGCGGGCGTAACATCCCTGAGCGGAGCGGGCGTGGCATCCCTGAGCGGTGCAAGGCAGGCATCCCTGGGCTGTGCAAGGCAGGCATCCCTGGGCGGTGCAAGGCAGGCATCCCTTCCCTGGGCAGTGCAAGGCAGACATCCCTGGGCGGTGCAATGCAGACATCCCTGGGCGGTGCAATGCAGGCATCCTTGGGCGGTGCAAGGCAGGCATCCCTGGGCGGTGCAAGGCAGGCATCCCTGGGCGGTGCAAGGCAGGCATCCCTGGGCAGTGCAAGGCAGACATCCCTGGGCGGTGCAATGCAGGCATCCTTGGGCGGTGCAAGGCAGGCATCCCTGGGCGGTGCAAGGCAGGCATCCTTGGGCGGTGCAAGGCAGGCATCCCCAGGAGGTGGCGAACTGGCATCCCCGGGTGGTGCAAGGCAGGCATCCTTGGGCGGTGTGAGACAGGCATTCTTGGGCAGTGTGAGACAGGCATTCTTGGGCAGTGTGAGACAGGCATCCTTGGGCGGTGCGAGGCAGGCATCCTTGGGCGGTGCGAGGCAGGCATCCCTGAGCGATGGCGAACTGGCATCCCCAGGCGATGGTGAACTGGCATCCCCAGGCGATGGCGAACTGGCATCCCCAGGCGATGCACGACAGGGTGGCAGCGGTCCCTCAGGAAGCGACGACAGCAGCAGACCCTCGGGAGGCGACTGCAGGAGGGGAGCCAGGACCAACGGTGGTGCTGGGGTTGGCCCTCTTCTCAGCCGCGGTGCCCCGGCTGTTTTCCTCCTTGCTCTTCTTAGCAGCCTATGTAAGGGCTGCTGCGGACCGCCAGCATCTTGTCCTGGTCCGTCCTGTCTTGAAGGGAGAGGCAGCTCCTGCTCCTCTCCCTCAGGTGGTGGTGGTGGAAGCAGAGGCAGCTCCTGTTGCTCTGCTCCTGGCGAAGGCAGCAGGGGCTCCTCCCGTTCTGGCTGCGAAGGCAGCAGGTGCTCCTCCCCTTCTGGCTGCGAAGGCGGCAGGGGCTCCTCCCCTTCTGGCTGCGGGCGGCAGGGCTCCTCCCCTTCTGGCTGCGATATATATTGAGAGGAACGTTAGTTCCTCGTACAAGTTAGAAAAACTTGTTTGAAACTACAGAGTCTCTATACAGCTCAAAGGGTTTAGCTGTTTTTACCATGTTGCAGCGGCAAAACTAAATCACTTAGAATTGCCATCTGTACCAGTATCAAAAGTCTGAAACTTTCTTACATCAAATGTGAAAAACGGACATACCTCTTATACACAATGAGATATAAATCGTCAAACTAAGGTAAAATTGTTATTTTCCTTCTTCCTCTTCTGTCTACTTTTTCAGCGTGTGTAGCGACTTTTCAAACAGAAAAGCTAAATCACTGGACATCTACCAATCATGTGATTCCACATGTTGGTCAACGTCCAAATAAACCAGGGAATGCAAGCAATTTGATATCCACACCATTTATATTAAACAATTTATTTATGTTTTAAAACAGCACATACAGTGGCTCTCAATAGTATTCACCCCCCTTGGACTTTTCCACATTTTATTGTGTTACGACATGGAATCAAAATTAGGAGTTTTCCCACTGATCAACACAATAAAAGTTCATAATGTCAAAGTGAAAAATAAAATCTACAAATTGTTCTAAATTAATTACAAATTAAAACAGAAAATAATTGATTGCATAAGTATTCACCCCCTTTGCTATGACACACCTAAATAAGCTCTGGTGCAACCAATTGGCTTTAGAAGTCACATCATTAGTGAATGGAGTCCACCTGTGGGCAATTAAGGTGTTTCACATGATTTCAGATTAAATACACCTGTCTCTGGGAGGTCCCACAGTTGGTTAGTACATTTCCTAACAAAAACTACATCATGAAGACGAAGGAACATTCAAAGCAAATCCGGAATAAGGTTCTTCAAAAGCACCAATCAGGGGTAGGATATAAGAACATTTCCAAGGCATTGAATATCCCCCGGAGCACAGTAAAGTCCATTATTAAGAAATGGAGAGAATATGGCAAAACTGTGAATCTGTCTAGAACATGTCGTCCTCAAAAACTGAGTATCTGGACGAGAAGGGCACTAGTCAGGGAGGCCACCAAGAGGCCTATGGCAACTCTAAAGGATTTATAGTCTTCCACGGCTGAGCTGGGAGACACAGTGCATACGGCAACAATAGCCCGGGTGCTTCACAAAACTGGCCTTTATGAGAGAGTGGCAAAAAAAAAGCCATTGTTGAAAAAAACTCACATCAAATCTCGGCTAGAGTTTACCAGAAGGCGTGTGGGAGACTCTGAGACCAAGTGGCAGAAGATTCTATGGTCTGATGAGACCAAAATAGAGCTTTTTGGCCTCAACGCTAAGCGCTATGCTTGGCGCAAGCCTAACACCGCTCATCATCCTGTGAACTACATCCCTACCGTGAAGCATGGTGGTGGCAGCATCATGCTATGGGGATGCTTCTCTGCGTCAGGGCCTGAAAAGCTTGTGAAGATAGAGGGCAAAATGGATGCAGCAAAGTACAAAGAAATCCTGGAGGAAAACCTGCTGAAGTCTGCAAGAGACCTGGGACTTGGGAGAAGATTCATCTTCCAGCAGGACAATGACCACAAACATACAGCCAAAGCCACACTGGAGTGGCTTAAAAACAAAAAGGTCAATATCCTAGAGTGGCCCAGTCAAAGCCCGGACCTCAATTCAATTGAGAATATGTGGAAAGAGTTGAAAATTGCTGTTCACCAAAGGTCCCCATCCAACTTGACGGAGCTTGAGCAATTTTGCAAAGAAGAATGGGCAAAAATTGCATTGTCCAGATGTGCAAAGCTGGTAGAGACTTATCCAAATAGACTCATGGCTGTAATTGCTGCCAAAGGTGCCTCTACCAAATATTGACTCAAGGGGGTGAATACTTAAGCAATCAATTATTTTCTGTTTTGTATTTGTAATTAATTTAGAACAATTTGTAGATTTTATTTTTCACTTTGACATTATGGACTTTTTTGTGTTGATCAGTGGCAAAATATCCTAATTAAATCCATTTTGATTCCATATTGTAACACAATAAAATGTGGAAAAGTCCAAGGGGGGTGAACACTTTTGAGAGCCCCTGTATATATATGCCCCCAGAGGCAGAGAAGGTCTGTGCCTTGCCAATGGTTGTTCCCACAGCATTTTTTCCACAAGAACGCATGCATCAATATTAACTCTGCAATCGAACTAGTGTAGTCAGGTGACACAGTTAAGGCAGCGACGCGCTGTGCTTTTTTCTCACTCATTGCTGAGACTATAAGGTTGGAACGCACTTGCGCTACTGAGTAGAGTGGCTTACGTTCAAGTTCAATGGTAGGGAAAGGCAGAGCTCATCACTGCCTCTCGTCTTTTCATCAAATTTTGTATATTACCAAAATAAATCCACTATGCAGAAATGCGTTGTGACAACGAAAGGTAATGAACAGTCATACACAATTTAATATATATAGCTTCTATTGCAAGTTGCCTAAAATTAATAGTGCATCAAAGAAAGTCACCAAGGTTGAAAGTAGCTACTGAGTCAACATTTACATTGTAACGTTTAAAACAATCTTTTAAAATGTATCAAACAAGGGTCATGTGTAAATGTGTTGGCTGAAAAAAGTAACAAGCAGACAAAACTGATTAAAACAAAACAAGTTTGAATGACAAATTCAGCAACATTGTCGAGTTTTGTAAACATTTAAAACTTAGGCTATGTTCATATAGTAATTAAATGGACTGTGTTGTATAGCATTATGCTGACTTTGAAAAACAAAATGTTAAAAACAGGGTCAAGTGCAAGTGACAAAACCGAAACTTTGTGTTTTTCTTTACACACACTAAATTATATATGACATTTTAAAACCACATAACATCGTGCTACTTGAGCGAATCAACCTATACAAAATAATCTGAACAAGAACAGGAAAAACCTCCTGCAAGTCCCACTTGTATTTAGCCCGGCCCAACGTGGTTTACTGGGGCAGAACAGAGGGCAAACATGCCACATATGCCAATTGCACAGCTTCTTCGCTGGAAAAAGCCTTGCATTTAAAGGGTTAAATCACTTTGGGCCGCCTATTTCTCTGCCGGTACCTGACAAGGGGCAACCCCTCTGCAAGCCCCACTTGTATTTAACCTGGCCCAACGTGGTTTACTGGGGAAGAACGGCTGGTAAATATGCCACATATGCCAATTGCTCAGCTTCTTATTCGCTCTTTATGTATCTACGTTGAATAAATAGCCTTGCATTTAACGGGTTAAATCACGTCGGGCCGCTGATTTCTCTGCAGGTACCCAGCGAGGGGCAGCCTCTCTGCAAGCTCACCTGTATTTAGCCCGGCCCAACGTGGTTTACTGGGGCAGAACAGCGAGTACACTTGCCACATATGCCAATCACTCAGCTTCTTATTCGCTCTTTATGTATCTACGTTGAATAAGTAGCCTTGCATTTAACGGGTTAAATCACGTTGGGACGCTGATTTCTCTGCAGGTACCTGGCAAGGGGCAACCCCTCTGTAAGCTACACCTCTATTTAGCCCGGCCCAACGTGGTTTACTGGGGCAGAACAGAGGGCAAACATGCCACATATGCCAATTGCACAGCTTCTTCGCTGGAAAAGCTTTGCATTTGAAGGGTTAAATCACTTTGGGACGCCAATTTCTCTGCAGGTACCTGGCGAGGGGCAACCCCTCTGTAAGCTAAACCTGTATTTAGTCCGGCCCAACGTGGTTTAACCCGTTAAATGCAAGGCTACTTATTCAACATAGATACATAAAAAGCGAATAAGAAGCTGAGCGATTGGCATATGTGGCATATTTACCTGCTGTTCTGCCCCAGTAAACCACGTTGGGCCAGGCTAAATACAGGTGGGGCTTGCAGAGGGGTTGCCCCTTGTCAGGTACCTGCAGAGAAATCAGCGGGTCAACGTGATTTAACCAGTTAAATTCAAGGTTATTTCTTCAACCTAGACAAATACATTTATGCACTAAAAGCCTGCGAATAAGAAGCTGGCGAATAAGAAGCCATCTTAAGCCTTGTCTGTAAAACCACAGACGTTTTAAATGTTTGTATGTAAATGGATTGTGTGTATAGTAAAAAAAAAAAATAGAAGTGCTCTATTCCTAAACAGCAGTGTTTATACGTCATTAGGTGTAACACTGGGGTTTAGTCATTTGGAACTCTAAATAATTGTTAAACGTTTTGGGTCAATTGCAACAAACTTGCAGAGTTAGTACGGAGCTGCGTACTAAGTTGCGTACTAGCTAGTACGGTACTATCTCGGGATCATCCCCAGCTGCATACTAAGTTAGTACCAATTGCATCGAAAAAACAAGCGGAAGTTGGAGACTAGCTGATCCCCAGATTTAGTACGGTACTAAGGATCAAGCATTGTTGTTGTTACCAAACAGGAACTGAAGGGAGCTCTGAATCATTCTTTCATTCATTCATTCTCAGAACCGCTTTATCCTTTTACAGGGAGCCAGACACGGCGCAAGGCGGGATGGCTCTGAATCAGAACATTTGAAATATTTGTAACAGTAATGTATGTATTTTACGATATTATGAGCTAATAATCATTTTTACAATGTTACAAATAGGCCGACATTTATACATAAATATGAATTTGTCTCTAACATATATTTATATCGTAATAATTTATTTTTTTTATTTAAGATATACAGTACTGTGCAAAAGTTTTAGGCAGGTGTGAAAAAATGCTGTAAAGTAAGAATGCTTTCAAAAATAGACATGTTAATAGTTTATATTTATCAATTAACTAAATGCAAAGTGAGTGAACAGAAGAAAAATCTACATCAAATCAATATTTGGTGTGACCACCCTTTGCCTTCAAAACAGCATCAATTCTTCTAGGTACACTTGCACACAGTTTTTGAAGGAACTCGGCAGGTAGGTTGGCACAAACATCTTGGAGAACTAACCACAGTTCTTCTGTGGATTTAGGCAGCCTCCGTTGCTTCTCTCTCTTCATGTAATCCCAGACAGACTAGATGATGTTGAGATCAGGGCTCTGTGGGGCCATACCATCACTTCCAGGACTCCTTGTTCTTCTTTACGCTGAAGATAGTTCTTAATGACTTTCGCTGTATGTTTGGGGTCGTTGTCATGCTGCAGAATAAATTTGAGGCCAATCAGATGCCTCCCTGATGGTATTGCATGATGGATAAGTATCTGCCTGTACTTCTCAGCATTGAGGAGACCATTAATTCTGACCAAATCCCCAACTCCATTTGCAGAAATGAAGCCCCAAACTTGCAAGGAACCTCCACCATGCTTCACTGTTGCCTGCAGACACTCATTCGTGGTACCGCTCTCCAGCCCTTCGCGAACAAACTGCCTTCTGCTACAGCCAAATATTTCAAATTTTGACTCATCAGTCCAGAGCACCTGCTGCCATTTTTCTGCACCCCAGTTCCTGTGTTTTCGTGCATAGTTGAGTCGCTGGCCTTGTTTCCACGCCGGAGGTATGGCTTTTGGCCGCAAGTCTTCCATGAAGGCCACTTCTGACCAGACTTCTCCGACAGTAGATGGGTGTACCAGGGTCCCACTGTTTTCTGTCAATTCTGAGCTGATGGCACTGCTGGACATCTTCCGACAATGGCGGGAAGTAAGCATGATGTGTCTTTCATCTGCTGCAGTAAGTTTCTTGGCCGACCACTGCGCTTCACGGTCCTCAACGTTGCTCGTTTCTTTGTGCTTCTTCAAAAGAGCTTGGACAGCACATCTGGAAACCCCTGTCTGCCTTGAAATTTCTGCCTGGGAGAGACCTTGGTGATGCAGTATAACTACCTTGTGTCTTGTTGCTGTGCTCAGTCTTGCCATGGTGTATGACTTTTGACAGTAAACGGTCTTCAGCAACCTCACCTTGTTAGCTGAGTTTGGCTGTTCCTCACCCAGTTTTATTCCTCCCACACAGCTGTTTCTGTTTCAGTTAATGATTGTGTTTCAACCTACATATTGAATTGATGATCATTAGCACCTGTTTGGTATAATTGTTTAATCATACACCTGACTATATGCCTACAAAATCCCTGACTTTGTGCAAGTGTACCTAGAAGAATTGATGCTGTTTTGAAGGCAAAGGGTGGTCACACCAAATATGGATTTGATTTAGATTTTTCTTCTGTTCACTCACTTTGCATTTAGTTAATTGATAAATATGATCTATTAACATGTCTATTTTTGAAAGCATTCTTACTTTACAGCATTTTTTCACACCTGCCTGAAACTTTTGCACAGTACTGTATATGCACGGTAAAATACTCCATATCAGGGCACGCGGACTGCCTATATAATATTCAACCAAGTGCAATGCCATGAAATAAACTAGTAAAGCTGGTTTAATTTTGAATTCTGTTTTTGATTGCAACATTAGCTTTATACATGATACAGACAGTTGCAGTTCGTGCAGTGCGGCCCAGGCTGTTTTAAAGGGAGTAAAGGATAACCGTGGTCAACACACACGGACTGTTTCGACACCGTTCTCATTGGACTCTCACAACAAGTACAAAACAGGGAAGGGGTGGTATTCCGAAGAAGTATCATAGATAATCATTTCTAAAAACACTCTGAGAAGAGCACTGTTTATTTTATTTGTCAATGTGCCCCCAGGTCCTACTACGTAAAATAACACTTAACTCACATTCTACCCACTGTGTCCCTACTCCTCAATATCCCTGCTCGTCCCTAAGAACCATGTCGAGTCCACTCAAATTAAAGGGAATGAAAAGACTTGCTGCCCCCCCAAAAAAAAATATAAGATGCTTCAAATATACTATAGTGACGACATATATATGTGTATATTATATGCACACATTATTATTTCAGCAAAAATAAACTGGCAGTACATTCTGGGACTTTCACATGTCTTCCACTATTCCACTTAGTACGATACTAAAATTCTTAGTCCAGAGCAAGAGTTATACTAAGTTAGTCCAGTAAGTATCCTCTAGAGCAGGGGTAGGCAACCCTGGTCCTGGAGTGCCACAATCCTGCAGGTTTTATAGGTATCTCTTAATTGTCAATTGCTAAATACCTGGAACACATTTTTTGAGGAACACATTTTTTGACTTTTTTGAGGATGCAACATTGACAATGGATAATTGCAAAGCATACGACATGGTTTATTTAGATTTCCAGAAAGCTTTTGACAAAGTCCCGTATAAAAGATTAATTCTCAAACTGAATGCAGTAGGGATTCAAGGAAATGCATGCACATGGATTAGGGAGTGATTAACATGTAGAAAACAGAAAGTACTGATTAGAGGAGAAACCTCAAAATGGAGCGAGGTAACCAGTGGTGTACCACAGGGATCAGTATTAGGTCCTCTGCTATTCCTGATCTACATTAATGATTTAGATTCTGGTATAGTAAGCAAACTCGTTAAATTTGCAGACGACACAAAAATAGGAGGAAGGGCAAACACTGTTGTAGCAGCAAAGGAGACCTGCTCCCACTGCAGCAGTTTCGCTGCCGGAGATCGTGGGGGAGGTCAGGAGACCTGCGCCCACTGCAGCAGTTTCGCTGCCGGAGATCGTGGGGAGGTCAGGAGACCTGCGCCCACTGCAGCAGTTTCGCTGCCGGAGATCGTGGGGAGGTCAGGAGACCTGCTCCCACTGCAGCAGTTTCGCTGCCGGAGATCGTGGGGAGGTCAGGAGACTTGCGCCCACTGCAGCACTTTCGCTGCCGGAGTAGCTGTGGCCGGAGCCCCGCAAGGGAGCTGCCGGCTTTGAAGAAGGGGAGGAGGTCCGAGACCACCAACCCCAGCAGCAGTTTCGCTGCCGGAGAAGGGGAGGTCAGGAGACCACCCAAGCAGCCTTTCGCTGCCAGGACTGCCCCGGCTGAAGGAGTCAGTCTGGGGCTGTCAGCACGCCTGCTGACAGCATGGCCAGTAGCAGCCTGGCTACTGGCAACATTGCCAGCCATGGGCCCACTGAAGCTCCCTTCCCAGCCCGAGACTTTGTCCTGGACTGCTGGGTTTTAAGGGGAGGTGGCCGTTGAGGCCATGTGCTGCGCACAAGGGGGTATATGTGGCAATGTGCCCCGCCCCTGTGTGCATTTCTGTGTTATATGTTGCATGTGTTAATGTTGGTGTATAGCGATTGGTACACGGGATATAAGCTGGTCTGTGTTTCACGTGTGTTTAAAATTGTATAATTGTAGTTAGGCACGAGGTTGCACTTAATTAATTCATGTGCTGGGATTCAAGTAAATAATTAATTAGTAATTGAATCCCAGCACAACAGTATATATAGATGCACGATTCACTCACTCGGGTTGTGTGTTCGAGAGTGGAGAACGGGAGAGAAAGAGGAGAAACGTAAACAAAACAACAATGCTACTCGTGCGAGAGGGCTCGCACGATACTTGTTTGGTTCGTCCACGTCGTTTGTCTGTTTTGTTTGTCTCTTTATTTTGGCCTCAAGTGCCATGTCCTGTGTTTCTGTTTTGTTTAAACCTTTTATTTATAATAAACCGCGCAACAGCGCTTTCATCATTTCACCTCATCTGTCCTGTCTCTGTGTATTCATTTCCTGGATCTGACGACACCACTCAGCCAGCTGTGTGACAAAAGGTCATTCAAAATGATCTAGACAGCATTCAGAACTGGACAGACACATGAAAAATTACATTTAATAGAGAAAAGTGTAAGGTACTGCACGCAGGCAATAAAAATGTGCATTATAAATATCATATTGGAGATGCTGAAATTGAAGAAGGAATCTATGAAAAGACCTAGGAGTTTATGTTGACTCGGAAATGTCTTCATCTAGACAATGTGGGGAAGCTATAAAAAAGGCCAACAAGATGCTTGGATATATTGTGAGGAGTGTTGAATTTAAATCAAGGTAATGTTTAAAGTTTACAATGCATTAGTAAGACCTCATCTAGAATATTGTGTTCAGTTCTGGTCACCTCGTTACAAAAAGGAAATTGCTGCTCTAGAAAGAGTGCAAAGAAGAGCAACCAGAATTTTCCCGGGTTTAAAAGGCATGTCGTATGCAGACAGGCTAAAAGAATTGAAACTACGCGGGGATCTGATTCAAGCATTCAATATTCTAAAAGGTATAGACAATGTCGACCCAGGGGACTTCTTTGACCTGAAAAAAAGAAACAAGGACCAGGGGTCACACATGAAGATTAGATAAAGGGGCATTCAGAACAGAAAATAGGAGGCACTTTTTTACACAGAGAATTGCGAGGGTCTGGAACCACCTCTCAAGTAATGTTGTTGAAGCTGACACCCTCGGATCCTTCAAGAAGCTGCTTGATGAGATTCTGGGATCAATAAGCTACTAACAATCAAACGAGCAAGATGGGCCGAATGGCCTCCTCTCGTTTGTAAACTTTCTTATGTTCTTATGTTCTTATGATAGAGGAAACGAAAAAGCAAGACCGAGAATAAGGGGGTGACTTGGAGTTTAAAGATTAAGAGATATTTTTGTTGGGACATAACTGGGGAGTGTTAAAACAGTTGATAAAACTAACAATTATTCAACTGTAACTAAGTGTAATAACATCAGATTTTAATTAAACAAAAAAAACAAAGGACGGCTGCTAATAAATACATCTAATACACTGCCAGACAAACATGCAAAGAAAAATATACACATTTTACTCTCAAAAATAATCTGAATCTTTAAAAAGTTTACTGCGTAAGCTTTAACAATGGAAAACAGTAAAATGCTCAGTATGATACATATTTTTCTTGTTGAATATTTCTCTAAAATTTGGATTTTTCCACTGAATTACAATCTCAGTGCATTGATCTAAAACAATAAATGATGAATTACTGCTTTGAGAGAATACCATATGAGCTTTACAACATTTACACTACATTCTGTTGTTGTCGCTGTTACATGTTGGTTTTCATTATGATTGTTTTAATTTTTTAATTTTGTCTTTACATCACAAAACCTCATATTACTGTGCATGTTTTAAAAAAGTCACAATGTGCTATGAACACTTTGATGTAGGACAATCATTTCAAGGATTAAAACAATTTCTGTTTAATATCTGCTGAATAACTTTGCCATTTAAAAAACATACCAGGTGCATTAGAATTACATATTTAGCAGCATAGTGGCTGACAAGTTCACAATTTAAGAACGTTTGTTCTGTAAAGTACAAGGTTTCTTCTCTGCTCCAAATACAATATGCAATTCCACACAATAGCACAAGCACTTTGTATCACTTTCAGAGTTTATGTACACCAGAACAAATAATGAAATATTATCAAATGGATTTTCAACATTTTGTGATGCCAAACTGAACTCTATTTTAGGAAGACATGATACAGATTGCCTTGCAGAAAAAGAGACAAATGCAGGTAAGTTACAAGCCTTCAGTAACATAAGCATGTAAGTTGGTCACTCTTTACTGTAGAATATCCTATATATGTAGAAAGGTGCAAAAGAGGGAATACAAATTATAGAAATAAATTAAAAGGCTAAGTGTCAATTCCTGCCTATGCATTATACAGGTAGGTTTTAATAAACCAGATACTTCAGTTCTGAATAGATAAGAGGAAAGAGGATGGCACAAGCACGGTACAGAATTGCTCCACTGTTGAAGAAGGCTCTTGGCTTTGTGAACCATGGTTCAGATTTGAAGGAGAAATAAACAGCATAAAGAGCCACGGCAAAGAAATGGCCAATCAGCGTCATCGGGTTTGGAGAAAGCCTGACGGGTAAAAAAAAAAAATAGAGAGAAAAATGTTAAAATGTTTTATCAAATGAAGCCCTGCAGTGGCTAGACTTAAGTCTGTGAATGGGATTTTGATTGTGTTAGCCCAGTTACTTGTGAAATGAGTCCACCCCTTAAAGCTATCTAATAACTAACCTAAAACTGGGAAAATCACTGCATAAATTATGTAAATGTATGTTTTTTTTGTATAACCTTGTGCATATCAGCAATCTTACACATATATTATGATTTAATATTTAATTAATAAATATTAACTTACACAGAAAGGAGGCCTATGGGCCCTGCCACACACTCTCCACCTAGCTTGAAGTAATGGAAACAGGCTTTTCGCAGCTGATGGAGGGAATCTGAAATGGAAGTAAAAAACACATCATAAATCCAGCTTGAGAACGGCCCTG
Source organism: Acipenser oxyrinchus oxyrinchus (assembly GCA_030684275.1). NCBI lineage: Eukaryota > Metazoa > Chordata > Actinopteri > Acipenseriformes > Acipenseridae > Acipenser > Acipenser oxyrinchus. The sequence continues at coordinate 49,820,273 of CM060250.1, forward strand.
ATAGATAGTAAGTTTACAAAAAGATTTTACAAAAAGTGACCCAGAATAGGCCATAAGAGATATAGGTCCATGGGTATACAACACCCCCTTTGTTAACCAATCAAGGTAACATTGGTAAACCAAAAGGGTGCAATACACATACAAAATATATCATAAAAACATAAGAACATAAAAAGTTTACAAACGAGAGGAGGCCATTCAGCCCATCTTGCTTGTTTGGTTGTTAGTAGCTTATTGATCCCAGAATCTCATCAAGCAGCTTCTTGAAGGATCCCAGGGTGTCAACTTCAACAACATTACTGGGGAGTTGGTTCCAGACCCTCACAATTCTGTGTAAAAAAGTGCCTCCTATTTTCTGTTCTGAATGCCCCTTTATCTAATCTCCATTTGTGATCCCTGGTCCTTGTTTCTTTTTTCAGGTCAAAAAAGTACCCTGGGTCGACACTGTCTATACCTTTTAGGATTTTGAATGTTTGAATCAGATCGCCGCGTAGTCTTCTTTGTTCAAGACTGAATAGATTCAATTCTTTTAGCCTGTCTGCATACGACATGCCTTTTAAACCTGGGATAATTAGGCTTCCAAGCCAAAGGCTGGGAAGCCTATTGTTATTGCTGTGTTTATTATTATTATTATTAGGCTTCCAAGCCAAAGGCTGGGGAAGCCTATTGTTATTATTATTATTATTATTATTATTATTATTATTATTATTATTATTATTATTATTATTATTATTTTTCCGCACAAACAACATCGCAGAGTTATGAAAACCCATACGTAAGTAGATGCCTATGGTTGGACAACCAGACTGGCGTCCCCAAATGAAAAAGTCACATGGTTCGACCGCCATATTGGATCTCGTGGAAATTTGGGGAATTTCTCAAAACTCTTGCCGTTAAAAACAACTTAAGGTGGAACTGTGACAATAGCAGCAGATAGTGCAGCAATGGCCTATAAAAAACATATGTTCAATCGAGGTCGATTGAACAATTACGCTGGATTCGCGCCAAATATTCAACAATCTTCTTGTCTTAAACCGCAACGTCAATTGACACCTAAATTGGCACGGTCCTTTCTTCCGTTTGTAAAATCCACCCTTTTTTTTCGTTACATGGCCGCGGCATGCAAATAACCGTTTCACGGTGGCTCTATTTTCATACATTCGTGCATAAATCCAAGGTGCAATACACTACAGTCATGAAACTTTATATGACCATAGAGACTCTGGTGAACTACTGGTGATATGAAAATGACACATTTTGGTCACATGGTTTGGCAGGCATATTGATAATTGTAAAAAAACTTTTGCAACCCATAACAAGAACACCATTGCACTTATGCTCTTCAATGTCAGCACAGACCACTGGAAAGTAATAACTGCTGAAGTTTCAAACAGATTGCTCACACGCCGCCGCGGCCATATAGGAATTTACGTTGAAATTTTAACTCCTAGGGCGTGCCGACAGGGTCATACTTATAATGGAACACGTATAGGAAGTCATATGTGCTCTATGAAAAAATGTCATCACCTGTGACCTTTGACCTCTCCTAAAGGTCAAACGTGATGCATGACATCATCAATATATGCAACTGGCTATAAAACTGCCTATAACTTCTTATCGGCTACACCAAAACGCACAGAATTTGACACGGATGTAGAGGACTATGGGATGTTGTGCCATGGTCAATATGGCGGCCTTTGGTCACATGGTGTGGCCGCCATCTTAGATTTAATGAATTTCGGGCAATTTTCAAAAGTCTTCTCATATTTGTGCCAAAATTGACACAGTTAGCACAGTTGTGATGATATCGTTTCATCTCTAATAACCAATGCGCTTACATTTCACGATAACTGCTTGGAAGCCTTTATAGTTGCTAGCAACTCTAGTTCTGGTTGCTCTTCTTTGCACTCTTTCTAGAGCAGCAATATCCTTTTTGTAACGAGGTGACCAGAACTGAATACAATATTCTAGGTGAGGTCTTACTAATGCATTGTAAAGTTTTATCATTACTTCCCTTGATTTAAATTCAACACTTCTCACAATATATCCGAGCATCTTGTTGGCCTTTTTTATAGCTTCCCCAAATTGTCTAGATGAAGACATTTCAGGGTCAACATAAACTCCTAGGTCTTTTTCATAGTTCCCTTCTTCAATTTCACTATCTCCCATATGATATTTATAATGCACATTTTTATTGCCTGCATGCAATACTTTACACTTTTCACTATTAAATGTCATTTGCCATGTCTGCCCAGTTCTGAATGCTGTCTAGATCATTTTGAATGACCTTTGCCGCTGCAACAGTGTTTGCCACTCCTCCTATTTTTGTGTCGTCTGCAAATTTAACAAGTTTGCTTACTATACCTGAATCTAAATCATGAATGTAGATTAGGAATAGCAGAGGACCTAATACTGATCCCTGTGGTACACCACTGGTTACCTCGCTCCATTTTGAGGTTTCTCCTCTAATCAGTACTTTCTGTTTTCTACATGTTAACCACTACCTAATCCATGTGCATGCATTTCCTTGAATCCCTACTGCGTTCAGTTTGAGAATTAATCTTTTATGCGGGACTTTGTCAAAAGCTTTCTGGAAATCATTTCTTTGAGTACTATTGTGAGGATCTCATCCGGCCCAGGGGATTTGTTTATTTTAAGAGCTCCTAGTCCCTTTAACACTTCTGCCTCTGTTATGCTAAAGTTATTTAAAACTGGATAGGAACAGGTCGACATGTGGGGCATGTTGTCCGTGTCCTCCTTTGAAAAAACCTGTGAAAAGTAATCATTTAATATATTTGCTTTTTTTTTTTTCTTCGTCTATGATTTTGCTATTTGTGTCTCTTAGACATTTAATCCTGCCTAAACAAATGTGTGCAGCATTCTATTCATAGCGCATGTTCTTTTTATGTATTGTGCCTGTCATTGCAGTGTATTTGCAGTTTCCCTGAAAGGAGTGTAAAATATGTAAGACATTTCCCATTATTGTGTGAAAAACTGTACTAGGAGAGGCAGAACTTACTATCAGTTGCTGCAAAGAGCTCATAAAGGGCCTGTGCCAGAATATTCACAACAAATGAGTGGGACTTCTTCCTGGCCCAATGGAACTTTTTCTTAGCCTGTAAAAAACAGGAAAACCCTTTTATGCATAAGGAAACATTAGAAACACATACAGTACACACATTTAAAGATTCACTAATCTCCTATACTTTAAATCACACTTGTACAGGATACTTTACTGTAATTCCAGGCAAGCTAAACAAACAATAACTTATAATATAAAGCAGCACCAAAAAGGAACTGCATTTATCATATAGGGTAAGGAACTATACAATTCAAATTTGCCCTACTATTTAATTTCCCTAATTTTCATATTTCTTACCAATGTTCATAAGACAGATTAAAGATTATTGGTGGTAAATAAGAAAGATTATTGGTGGTAAATCTCCCTCTCGACCTGTGAGGGTGCTAAGTAACGGGAACAGAGTACTCTGAACTACTTGGCCTGACACTTCGTTCCGAGGGTTAAAAGGAAGTCGGTCATGTAGAAAAGAGACGGAGCTTCAGTACACGAACTCATTGACCCGGAGGGGAAATGATGTGGCAGCTGCAGATCATAAAAAGCAGCTGCAATCGTTTACCAAGGGGTCATGAGTGACGGTATAAATAAGGGTTGAAGCAATGTTATCTGTTCCTTCGTTTTGGTTGTGTCATTGACCTGGAAGGACCCGTACTGTCGGTGAAATAATCGTGAGTGTTTGTTTGTACTGTCTGTTGTTGACTGTATTCACTAGACGGTTAACACGTTCCGCAGCTGTCGCCAGAGGCCAGCACAAAACTGGAACAGCACTTCACTTGTATCACTGTAAAACTGTATTGCACCACAATCACTAATTCACGCACTAACCGGACTTGTGTATGTGTTGTGTTTAATGTGGGGATACAAGAACAGGACTATTATTTCCAGACCAGCTTGGGGGATTATACATGTAAGTAATACACGCCACTGTCTGCCTTGTGTGTCAGTGAATTGCCCACCACCCTTCCACACATGGTGTTAGTAGTGGGATTCACTGGCACTGCCCACACAAAGCAGTGCAAGAGCAAAGAGGAAGAATGGACCCACAGCAATTTGCCGCTATGATGGACCTCCTGCGCCAAACCCTGACTGAGGTAGGGCAGGGGAGTGTAAGAGCTGCTGCGCCCGACCCAATGCTACAGTGGCCAACAAAAATGACGGCAGAGGATCGGCCGGACGCATACTTGGAGGTGTTTGAGGCTATGGCAATCTCTGCCGGATAGGCCCGAGAGCATTGGGCTAGCTACCTCCTGCCCCAGCTGACGGGGGAGGCGCAGGCGGCGGTGAGGACCCTGGATCCGGTAGCAAGGATGGAGTGCCCCATGCTGAAAGCTGCCATCCTGAACCGTGTGGGTGCGACTCCAGAGGGCTACCGCCGCAAATTCTGGGAGGAGAGCTTCTCGGCGGAGGAACACCCCAGGGCCATCGCGCACCACTTGCAGGATTACGCCCGGGGATTGTTGAACCCGGGAGCCACCACCTCTGCCAGGCTAGTGGAGGTGATCGTAGTTGAGTGGTTCCTGCAGTGCTTGGCTCCGGGGCCACGCTTGTGGGTGCAATGACAGGCACCTGCCACCCTGGATCGGGCGATCCAATTGGCAGAGCAATACCAGGCAGCAGAACCAACGCCCGCTAAGCTGCCTGGAAACAGCGCTACTCCTGCACCACCCTCTCTACTGGCATCAGGGAGGGCGAAGGGACGGGGGGGGTAGCCAGGTCTTTGGACGGAGTGTGGCGGTGGGAGCTCCCGGCAGAGTGGGGTCACCCACAGGTTGCTGCGGTGTTGGACAGGGGTCTCGCCCGGCCACCCTACCGTCGAGCCCCTTTGATGGATCCTGTGTCTCAACCTCCTGCTGAAGCTTCCTGCCGAGCAACCAATTCATTGATGCGTGGAACAAGCTGGGAAGTGAGCCACATCGACTGGGATTGCCCCACTATGGGATGTGACCTCATCCGACCAGGTAAGACTGTTCCACTCCATCAGTCACTCCAGCAGACGGGTTTTGTGATTCCTGTGTCAGTGGATGATACACAAATCCAGGCTCTCTTAGATTCAGGGTGTAGTCAGTCCCTAATACAGGAGACCTTTATCTCACCGGGGCATAAGCAAATAACGGGACAGGTGCGTATTAAATGTATTAATGGGGATGTGCACACTTATCCTAAGATTTTTGTGAATTTAAAAATTGGTCAGCAGGTGACACGAGTGCTGTTGGGTTTGTGTCTTCAATTGACGGTGCCTGTAGTTCTGGGATGGGACTGTGAGCAGTTTAAAGTTGGCTGCTGTGACGGCCCTATTGGCTAAGAAAGATGAAGTAATTAGAAGGATCTTCCCCTTTCGTGACCCAGACTGCTATTGACTTAGATTTAGACCCCGTAAAACTAAACGGGAATGCCGGGCCGCTAAGAATGAGGGCTGGCAATGGAGGGAGTCAGAGAAGTTTCAGGTGGGGGAGATTGGTAAAGAGTCTGGGGGGGGGAGGCCGCGGAGCCAGCGCAGGGGTCTGGCTTGGCTGCCTCCGCTCAGGACCGACCTGATCCCGAGCTGGAAGCCATGGGAGCTGATTTTTTAGCTCGTTCCTGTGACTTCCAACTTGAGCAAGGGCGTGACGACGTGCTGGGCAGGCTCTTTGACCAAGCAGCAGTGGTTAATGGCCGCCACGTACCCTCACTTTGAAATTAATCAAGACCTTTTGTACCGTGTTGAAAAATTACCCCAGACGGGGGAAGTGCGTCACCAGTTGCTCATTCCTCAGGCCTTTAAGGAGGTTTTGTTGCAGCTTGCTCACACTATTCCCCTGTCTTGTCATTTGGGAAGGGACAAGACCAAAGCGAGGCTTGTGACACGGTTCTATTGGCTGGGGCTGGATGGTGAAGTCAGGCGTTTTTGCAACGCTGTAGGGAATGTCAGAAAGCCAGCCCTAGAGTCCCACGAGCTCCACTGGTGCCATTGCCCCTAGTGGAAGCTCCGTTTGAGCGTATTGGAATAGATATAGTGGGACCGCTAGAAAGGAGTGTGGCAGGATACACACACCTATTGGTCATTTTGGATTATGCTATGCGTTATCCAGAGGCCATTCTCCTCCGATCTGCGTCTGCTAAGTCTGTTGCCAACAAGCTTGTGAAGGTTTTCTCCCGGGTGGGGATCCCCAAGGAAATACTGACCGACCAAGACACCAACTTTATGTGCCGGCTAAACTTTTGGGGACTAAGGCCATTAGAACCTCGGTCTTTCACCCCCAGACTGATTGTCTTGTGGAGCGTTTTAATAAGACCCTCAAAAACATGTTGCGCAGATTTATTGACAGTGACGTCCACTACTGGGACCAGCTGATTCCTCCCCTTCTCCTTGCTAACAGAGAGGTACCTCAGGCTTTTACGGGATTTTCACCATTCAAGCTGCTGTAGGGCAGAGACCCCGGGGTGTGCTCGATCTGGTCAGAGAGATGTGGGAGGAGCAGCAGGACAATTCAACCAATACTGTCCAGTATGTGTTGGACCTGCGCAAACGTCTTGAGTCTGTGGGAAAATGGGCGCATGACAATTTGCAGCAGGCTCAGTGCAGACAGGAGACCCAATATAACAGGGGGGCCCGGTTACACACGTTTCAGCTGGGGGATAAATTGCTTCTGTTGTTACCCAGCTCCAAGTCCAAACTTCTGGCGAAGTGGCAAGGACCTTTTGAGGTTACACGCCAGGTTGGGACGGTGGATTATGAGTAGGGATTTACCTAAATCACGATTTCGCGGAAATTGTGAAATTGAGGGGTCACCGCGAAATTCACCTTAGGGGCCAATGCATACAAACAAGTACTGAGAGGAAAAAAAAAGAAACCTTGTTTAAGTGAATTACTGCACAACGCAGTTTAGCATAAACTACGTATCTTCCTTCTGTAGATAGCCCTTTGTGATTCCTTCGCCGTCCCGTGTGCATTGCACTTAAGAAAAAAACAAACAAACAAAAAACGTCCACAAGTAACATTTACCATCGAAATTGTCCAAAGCAGTTAACGATCTTGTTTACTATTCAAATGACAAAGTTTTAATCAGCCTATCAGTGCGTCTTTACTGCTTTTATGTAACCTGTACTGTGCAGTAGGGGGTGGGACAAAGTTGTTGCTGCATTTGATTTAGGTTGCTAAAATCTAGTTTTCAGCATTGGAGGTAAAATAGTAGAAATGGACGACAAAAAAAGCAAAGTATATTTCGGCTGATGATCGTTTTAAGATATTTCCCAAAGAAACTGTACATGCAGACTGAGGTAATTGTTTTGCATTGTATCTTAATGTGTCTTTGGAGAAAGTACGATCGATCGCTATTTAGCTTCAGAATCATACATTAAACAAAAGGCTACTTCAGAGGCTGCTGAACAGAACATAAAATAAACAGCTTTCAGAAACCAAACTAGAAAGTCAGCCCAGACAAGAAGTATTCCTGTCTGCAAGTTAAATCAGTACTAAAACGATCCAGCACAGCCACCTCGCTTCAACCTGCTGCTTACTTTTTCGCAGTTGGAATTTTAGACCCGAATAGCCACGTTTTCTTTGTTTTGACTCGGTACTAATAAAATAAATTATTGGATGGGCCAAATAACATGACAACAAATAACATGCCCTTGTGTAACCGAGTTTTTGGGCTATTTCTAATCGATTTCCACATCTGTATAACTTGGCAAAGCTTTGCCTTAACTTCCAACCAATTCAGTGGATGCAGAACGTGCAGTCTCAATGTATGGACAAGTCAGCTGCTGGGGGATGCTGCATACTCGCCTTTAACAAATGACAGCACTCTGTTTTAGTAAGGAAGCAAGTACCACTATTTTTAGGCTTTATAGTGTTCTGAAATACCGTCTACTTAGGTTTATTTAATGTTTAAACAGGTCTGCGAAATGTCCGCGAAATCCTAATTTTATTCCGCAACATACCCGTGAAAAATACCTAAATTTACCGCAATTTAAGTAGACCCCTAATTATGAGATCTGCCAGCCGGAGCGACGGAGAGAAAAGCACATTTATCATGTAAATCTCTTGAAGCCCTGGTTGCAACAGGAGGCGTTGTTAGTGGTGCAAGCAGATGAAGTCACAGACCTGGGACCTGATCTTTCTGTGTTGGCGAAAAAGGGGTTGGTACAGATTGCAGATAATCTGACACCAACACAGACATGTCCGGCTTGGGCCCTGGTGGCGGAGTTTCCTGATGTGTTTTCTCCCGTCCCGGGGCAGATTCGAGTAGCCCACCATCACATTGAGATTGACTGGGGGCGCCAGTTCGCCTGAGGCCGTACCGCATACCTGAGCGTAAAAGACAGGGAATAAAGGCGGAGATTGGCAAGATGCTCAGACTGGGTGTAATAGAGGAGTCCCAAAGTGACTGGAACAGTCCGATTGTTTTAGTGGATAAGTCGGACGGGTCAACTCGATTTTGCATTGACTTCAGGCGAGTTAATGAAAAATCGAAGTTTGAGTTGCTGGAGCGTCTAGGCACGGCTCATTTTATGACGACACTGGATTTAACGAAGAGGTACTGGCAGATACCCCTGACCCCGGAATCTAGAGAGATGACGTGGTTATCCACAGTGAGGACTGGCCGAGTTATCTGTGTAAAGTAGCGGCGGTGCTGCAATCCTTGCGGGAGGCTGAGCTCACTGCTATCCCAAAGAAATGTGCCATTGGGAAGAGTGAGTCGGAGTATTTGGCATATCGAGTAGGGAGAGGCCAGATCAGACCGCTGATTGCTTAGGTGAAAGCCTTGGCTGACTGGCTGGTCCCTACGACCAAAACCCAGGTGCGCTCTTTCTTGGGACTAGAGGGCTATTATAGGTCATCCCGAGCTTCGCCACGCTCGCTGCTCCCTTGACAGACCTCACCAGGAAGGCTGCCCCAAATGCGTTTCAGTGGACGGCGCTGTGCCAGAGAGCCTTTCTCGCTTTGAAGCAAATGCTGTGTAGCAAGCCAGTGCTACGCAGTCCTGATTTCAGTGTGAGGTTCATCCTGCTGACGGATGCGTCAGAGACAGGTCTCGGGGCAGTGTTGTCTCGGGAGGTGCGGGGAAGCGAGCACCCGGTCCTGTATATCAGCAGGAAGTTCCTTCCCCGCGAGAAAAACTATAGTACGATCAAGAAGGAGTGTCTCGCAGTAAAATGGGCAATCGAGTCACTCCGGTACTACCTCCTGGGGCGACACTTCACCCTGGTTACAGATCATGCTCCCTTAGCATAGCTTCACCGGATGAAGGCTAACAACGCCAGAGTCACGTGGTGGTACTTGGCCCTGCAACCTTATGCCTTCAGAGTTGTCCACCGAACAGGAAAGCTGCATCAAAACGCAGATTTTTTCTCTCGGGAAGGCGTGAAGTTCTCAATGGACCGTTGGTGCTATTCTGAGGAGGAGGATATGTAAAGGGGGAGATCTGTGCTGACTGTCTGTGGTACTGCAGGAAGGGGGCAGCAGTCTCATAGATATGTCTGTCAGTCATGGCAGTGACATGGAGAAGTGGGGAAGAGGGTGTGCTAGCTTTGCCTCTCTTTGAGTGGCTGAGAGGCGGGCCTTGGGGGATTGCTCGGCCCATAAGTACTGCTCTGGGTTATGCATTCGGGTGGCAGTGATTGGAAACACACAGAGACACTGGCTGAGAAGGCCAGTGGTTGGAGCGAACGACCAAAACAGGCAAGCACAGAGGAGGAAGACAGTCAGCAATAAATAAGCAATTTATTAAAATCTGATGTTACGTACCCGAGGGGACGTGTGTAGTGACTGGGGAACCTTGGCCACCCCAGTGTATAGTGCATAATAGCGTAGGACGGAGATCCCAAGCTGACCAGGGGGCACTGCGTAAGCAGCACCTTTATTTTGTAGTTTTATTACTGTGTTTTATTTTCCCTTTTCATTTCGCCTTTTGTTTTCATTATTATTTTGAGCACCTGTGAGTGTGCCAGCTTTTAACTGTTTACCAGTATTGGGTATTCCTGTGGTCCTGTGGGCTGTGCAGTTCCCATTATATATACCATGCCTGGAGTGGTGATATGGCCCAAGGCGTAAGCAGAAGTGGTACCGCACAGCCCAAAGTGGTTTATACCGCTTATAACACGGCTGCCTGTCATTTGGGGGAATTAAAATAATTAAAATAATTAATACACATTTTAAATTAAGACAAAACCAGAAACGTATATAGTGTGTACATCCGAAGTGTAAAATAGTCCCACATTTAATTTAATTTAATTTATTGTTCACTTATTAAAAATAAATTGTCTCTGTTTATAGTGAATTTATGCATCGAAAGTGGCATCCTGAAACTACAGGACTGAGCACAAGCTAATGATGTTGATAGCCTGGGTGGAGTTTCAAATAACACTGAGGAAGGCAGGAGAGCAGCTGTGATGGATGCAGAAGTCAGATCTTGAGGTGAGTTTGTGACCTCGTTATATGCGAGGCACACATACTGAAGCATTTTCATCCTTTCGGATCTCAGAAGATGTTTTTGTTAGTTGTCGAACACCCTCGTGTCCACGTCGTGCCAGATTAAGTTTAAGAGCGAACCAGATTTTACGTACCAATCCGACCGTGGTGTCAGGGGACAGTGACTCAGTTTCCCGCAGACGCTTCAAATCCGGACCGGTAATTCGGGGAGTGGTGTCTGGCCTTGTCTACCTACTTTTCTAAAAGTTTTCATGACTCACAGGAGTACATTATTGCTGGTTTTAAACTCGCTGTCAGCAGAGATGTTAACACTTCTACTGTTAAAATATCTATTTAGTTCAGCTCTCAGCGTAATAAAACTGGAGACTAAATACTGGTCACTGGTTGAACTTCTTGCACTGGTATAAAATCCCCTTTAATGTTGTTGAGATTTTTTGAACTTCTTTCCTTAAAATGAATCTCCATATTTTTTTCTTTAAGCCAGTCATGTAGTGGTGCGTAGTGATTTATAAAGTGTGAAGTGGCTCATTAGTATGCAAGCCATGGTATACGCTATATATATGCACGGTCATGTGATGCTATTTAACCAATCAGAGGTTGTTATTTTTCCAAGCCGTATATATATATATATATATATATATATATATATATATATATATATAAATGTAGAACTCACTAGGCTTCTACAATATAAGCTGCTTGAGAGTAGTATCATTGGAAAGCAGAAGGATCTCTGTAACTACTTAAGGGGCAATGCAGTGGCTGCATTGACCAGCATGTCCATCAGGGGGGGTTGAATGGCAACGTTTGAATAAAAACCACCAAGCCAGTCAAGACGGAACGAATCCACAGACGTATGCAAACTCAAAAACTGCACTGGATGCTACATATCTAATAGACAATAACTGATAAAGAATATGTCTATCTTACCTCAAGCACAGCAATGTCATCATAAAGATCGGGAATGTTTCGGAGAAGGCTTCTCCATATCTGGACATCATTCAGAACAACACTCATTCCACCTCCAGTCAGAGGGTGTCTCATATTGTAGGCATCTCCCAATAGAAGAACTCCTAGGACAATATATAACATTAGCCTGAAAATGTCCTCGATAACTTGTGTTATTGTACCAATTACGCTTGTAGCATATAAAAATTATACATTTTTAATCTGAAATAGGATTAATGAGGCTTAGTAATACTAAATGTAGTAATTGTTTCCTAATTCTTAATAGTACTATTCCAAATACATTGCATACTACAGGTGTCAGTTCAATGCAAATGTATTGTATGTTACTAGTGACAATCATAGCATGTTGCAAAGAATTGCTTTACACATGCCCATGCATGATTTAATCACAAGATAATGCCTTTTTTAATGTCCACCTTAAAAAAGTAGGTTATAACCTAAATTCACAGTATGTGGAATAACATATATATATAAAATATATATACTGTATATATATATATATATATATATATATATATATATATATATATATATATATATATTAGACCCTGATATTGTGATACTGTCATCTGAAATTTGTTTGTATCAGATTGGTTGAATCAGATACAAATTATATCACATTAAAATCTCATTTAATAAATATTAAAATCTAAGGTGCTGTGTAAGATTCAAGCTGATGTCCTCTGACCTTTAATGGGGTGGACATCATTTTGTATCGTACAGCACCCTATACATCATTCTATATGTCTATATGCAAAGTTTCATGAAATTCAGGCTAGCAGTTCCCAAGGTATTGTATAGCGTTCATATTCTAAGACCAGAACAAAAATGTAGACACTGTACTGTAAAAGTAAGCACCTGTGTGTATGTCACTGTGGCGGGGCAAAGCCCTGAAAGTAAATAGGGGAAGGGCTAAGCCCTGCAAGAAATGTATTATTTTGGGGTGTGTTTAATATTGTGGGTTGATTTAAATGTAGTGCTTGGGGTTTAAGAACTGGTTATTTAATGTATTGTTTTGTGTGTATTTAAAACAGAATAGTTTATTGTTATTAGTATGAATGGTTACAGTTTAATGTAGTCTGGCAGGGGCGACCAGACTACATCTCATGAGAATGCATGTCGGCAGCAAATGAATTATTGACAGATTGGCTGTTGACCACGCATATACAAAAGTCTTGTGCAGAATGCGGTTCCAGATTGATTAAGTGTTTGCTAATCTGGAGATGACCACATGTATAAAAACCTGCAGTGTTTGCTGAGCTCGGTGGGTGTTCAGGAAGGAGGAACGTGAGCGAGTGAAACAGAAAGTAGAGAAAATAACAATTGCTATGCGTGCTGGTTTAAGACCAGCACAGTACTAGTTTGGTGTCAGTATTTTTTGTTGCAAGATTTGTTTTTGTTAAAACCTTTTATTTTGGCTCTGTGAGCTGTGTTTGTCAGTCCTTTTTTTAATTAATTTTTGTATTGAATGTGTTTGTGTCTGAGGGCTTCCTGGTCTGGGGACGGCACCACAAAGCCGCCCTGCCACAGTCACACTTAAATTTTTAGTTGTACCTTGAAAAACATTTGTTCAGTTGTGAAGAAAAATCATATGGCTATATGGAAATGCATTAGCACAAGTTCTGAGGGATCTAGTTCATGGTGTCCAACTGGAATAGATTGTGGTTAGGGACTCTGGACCTCTGGACTCTTGACCGGAGGGTCGTGGGTTCAATCCCAGGTGGGGGACACTGCTGCTGTACCCTTGAGCAAGGTACTTTACCTAGATTGCTCCAGACAAAACCCTGTATAAATGGGCAATTGTATGTAAAAATAATGTGATATCTTGCAACAATTGTAAGTCGCCCTGGATAAGGGCGTCTGCTAAGAAATAAATAATAATAATAATAATAATAATTATGAATATTGTCTCGCACACTGTACCTGGTTTATTCACAGGGGAGGGTGGCAAAAAGCTTGCAGGCATGGTCCTTAGCCGGTCATTCTGTAGTGCAATTAGGAAAGATTCCTTTATGTGTTCTGTGAAAGTAAATAAACAGACAGTTACAACTGTAAATAAGAAAGCTAATGTAACACTTTGTATTCCAAACTCACCTGTACATCATTTCAAGAAATATATTTGTTATAGCATTAACGTGTCAATTAATATAAGACAGACAGCCTGACAATCTGGAGTGAAGGTAAATCTTACATATGAATACCAGGTACAGGGATTCTTTCCAGTAATTGTTTTTTACCAAACAGTTTTGAGCCTGGGATTCCTTGAACCTTTTTCCATTAAGCTCTCTCAAAAAGTTGGATTTTTCAACGGAATTACAATCTTAACTCATTGCATTCATTTAATAATGAGTTTCCAAATTGTTCGTGTTTTGCAGAACTAGTGCAGAAAGAACTGGGATAGTAAGTCCTATTCACAAAACTTGAATATGTGTAATATTTATTGTTTATAGTTTTAAACATGTGAATCTCACTATGGCATTGATTTAATTTCCAGATTTTTTGTTAAGGAAGCTATTCAGCTGACAGCACATGCTTCGGAGGACAGTGTGTGTTCGTCTTCGCCCTCCCGAGTCAGCGCAGGGGTGGTAGTGGTGAGCTGAGCTTAAAAAATAATTGGCCATTCTAAATTGGGAGAAAATAATAAAAATAATTGGCAACGACTAAATTTATAAAAAAAAAAAAAAGTGATATCTTGTGACAATTGTAAGTCACCCTGGATAAGGGCGTCTGATATATTAAATGATTACTTTTCACAGGTTTTTACAAAGGAGGACACGGACAACATGCCCCTCATGTCGACCTGTTCCTATCCAATTTTAAATAACTTTAGCATAATAGAGACAGAAGTGTTAAAGGGACTAGGAGCTTGTATAATTAACAAATCTCCTGGGCCGGATGAGATCCTCCCAATAGTACTCAAAGAAATGAAAGAAGTTATTTACAAACCGCTAACTAATATCATGCAACAGTCTCTTGACACAGGGGTTGTACCGACAGACTGGAAAATAGCAAACGTAATACCGATCCACAAAAAGGGAGACAAAACCGAACCAGGTAACTACAGACCAATAAGCCTGACTTCTATTATATGTAAACTTATAGAAACTATAATAAGATCCAAAATGGAAAATAGGAGGCACTTTTTTACACAGAGAATTGTGAGGGTCTGGAACCAACTCCCCAGTAATGTTGTTGAAGCTGACACCATGGGATCCTTGAAGAAGCTGCTTGATGAGATTCTGGGATCAATAAGCTACTAACAACCAAACAAGCAAGATGGGCTGAATGGCCTCCTCTCGTTTGTAAACTTTCTTATGTTCTTATGTTCTTTCTTTTGAAAGTTAGTCACTGAACCGCGTAATGGAGAAAAGCACTAAAAATGAATGGGAGGTTTTTGTTTGTTTTTCTAAAATGTTCTGACGGCGCACTGGACAGAAAGACACTTACTTGTCTACTGTCAAAGTGAGTTCCAGTATCACACACGAGTACATCTAGTCTGCTGCGTGCTGAACATGCCTTCACTTCTCAAAACACACTAGCAGCAGCTCTTCTGCTACAGCCAACAACAATACAAGAACAAATTACACCCACCAGTTTCGACAGAAATTCAGGATCGCTCCAAGCCCATGAATCAAGCTAAATATGATAATATAAGATTGTTGTTTTTTGCACGTAGTATGTACAACCTTTTTCTTGTTAGTTTGCAGTTTTTGGCTATGACAAAGTTTTTTTTTTTGTTTGTTTATGTTCTCTTCACAATGAACAGTTAATTTCCTAGAAGTGCTTATTGTAGCTACATATTTATAATTTTATTTAAAAAAAAAAAAAAAAGAAAAAAAAATTCAGTCCACAATCACATTTAAAAATAGAGAGACCTGTTGGATGACCTAAAAAAAAAAAAAAACAGGCCAGCGTTCTGCAGTTTGTCCTTGGTAAAGCAAAAACACACGATAACCGAGGTATTTTGTAAATTGTTTCCAGTGATTAAAAACTGAAATGGCTAATTCTAGTTTTTGATTTGTATTTATTTTTTTATCTAGTTAGGATTAACTGCTTGTTCTCTTGAGTTTGTTTCAACAAGTTATATACAGTTTTCAAAACGTTTACATGAATACATCTTTTTTTTATATAACTATAGCTATGTGTACTAATATTTACTTGCACCAACCAACATTGCAGGCAATGTGACAATCAAAAAACTTACATACTGTTAATACATTTTTTAAATGGTTTTGCTTTTATGTATTTGGGCCAATGCCAAAAAAAATAAATAAGACAAAGATGGTGAATTTGCACAGGGTACACCTGGGTAACGCGCTCAGTCTCAAATACATTTTAAAAGATTTTATTTACAGTTAAGGATAATAATAATAATAATAATAATAATAATAATAATAATAATAATAATAATAATAGCATCAGTAAGAAAACAAATTTAAAATGAGATGGATGTAGTAATTGTAATTTAATATGCGTGTAACAGGGCAAGCAGCCCTGTTACAAGAACAGGGTTTTCCCCCTCCGCCCCCGTGTTATTTTGTATATTATTATTATTATTATTATTATTATTATTATTATTATTATTAGTATTGTATTTGTTAAATGTATAGATGACGGCGAGCGCCGTATGTTTTGTTATTTATGTATTTGTGACGGCGAAGCGCCGCGGGGTTTGTTTATTTATTTTTAAAACGTGTTCTGGCAGAGGCGAGATTGGTGCTCGTCCTCTGCCAGGAATAATTAATAAACTCGTGCAGAAGGTGGCCATCTCCCGAATTAATTAAGGGGTTAATTTTGTTGCTAATCGGGAGATGGTCACCTGAATATAAAAGCCTGCAGCTCTCCAGCTCGTGGTGGGAGTTCAGAGGAGGAACGAGTGAGCCAAGGCAAGAGCTAAAACGAAAGAGAACTACAATACAGGAACAGTGACAGCGACTGCCCAGCCTGACCTGTATGGTTTATTTATTAGTTGTGTTCGTGATTTGTTTTGTTTACCTGTTTTATTTTGCTCTGTGAGCAGTTTCTTTTTGTTTAATCTTTTGATTTATTTTTGTTATTTAAAAATAAAACGGCGCGAGCGCCTTTAACTGCAGTACTTCCCTGGTGTGTGTTTACCTTCCTGCTTCTGCCTGACGTCACCGCCCAGTCACCCTGTCACAATGCGATTAAAACTGAGATTAACTAAGATTTTTTTTTTTTAATCAATTAATCGCGATTCATTTTTTTAAGTCGCTTGACAACCCTAGTTTATATGCAGTTCTAATTTCCAGTCAGTGCCTGTACCTGGTAGTTGTGGGTAGATGTAGTCAATCATGTAGTCTTTGATGTTTCTTGGCATTTCACCTCTGATGTCTACCAAGACCCGGGTATCCGTGGAAGATATCTGGTAAATAAGAACTGGGCTGGGATTTGCTAGAACCAGTTCTGCATGGTTTGGCTTGAATTGTTGTGAATCCTACAAACAGAACATATTTATCTGTTAATCACATGAAAAAGCTAAGGCTACAATTTAATCTAATGTAAGTAAATGTTTTGCTCTGATGTAAAAATGGCCAGCTCTTTCAGTAAAAAAAAAACAACAGAGTGCTGTGAAGACTTTTTTTTAGATTGTTAATAAGGCTACATTTTCCAGTTGTTTGGCAACATATTACAACTGAGGGCCTTACCTTCATTATGCAGCCAACAAAATGAGATGAAATGCTGACATTGTCTGTCACCAAGTTTTTCCTGAACTTGGAAAAGCATCCATCAGCAACTACTGTCAATGGGGCATGAAGCTCCTGTAATATTAAAAGTATATTCATCAGTATAATCTTAGTAATATTAAAATAAAAAGAAAGGACATTGTTAAACGAGACAAAAGAAAAGTTCCTATTCCACACACAATTCAAGATAACCACAGACTACTTTTGAAAATGTAAGTTTTCAGTTTTACTGTATAAAAAGTATAAAAAGCATTATGCAGTATAATACTGAACTTACTTTTACATCTCCAGTTTCCTTATCTTTATACTGGATACCAGTAACACAGCCTTCTTCCTCTTGCAGGTTAGTCACAGTTCCTTCAATTAACTTTACACTGTGAAAATGTAACCAGCAGTTAGTAATGCAATTTAAATAGTGTGTTTTGTTTAATAGCCTGTTGAAAAAAATGAAAAAAGATGGAACTAGAATTTTAAATGTTAAAAGTATTTCCCTGTTTTATGGAGCACTTCATTCGCTTTCATAAACATGTACAGTATACTGTTCCTCACCAAAGCTGGGCAATAAATGCTGGTCATAAAGCAGTTGGTTGAGTGTGGCAGACTAGGGGGAAAAGGAGAGAAAAATGTAGTCCAGTAGGGGCCAAAAGACTACATCACCCAGAATGCCATGGTAGAAAGCCAGGAGGTTCACCTGGCTCTAATAATGAATGCATGCCACCTGCCGGCAGGTATTTAAACCAGGAAAAATGTTTGTTCTGGGCAGTCTCCAGTCTGTGTGAAGCGAGGCTGTCACGGTGAAGAAACCTGTCTGGTCAAAAAAAGAAAGGTACTGTGTGAACCTTTTTGTGTGTGTTTAAAAACTGTTTTGTGAAACCGGTAAACAGCTTAGCTGTCCAGTGTTAGTGAGTGAAAAAACAAAAGTTCAGTTAGTACTCCATGTGGGAGTTAGGTTTTTGTTTTGTTTTGTGCTTTTTTATTTTTTAATATTGTAAATAATAAAAGTACGCAAACGTGCTAAATCCATAAATCTTGTGTCTGGGTCTGTATTTTAAAAGAGCAAAACGAACCTCAGCCGCAAGGCTGTGTTACATATAGGGTTGCCACGATATTAAAATTACAGCGTTTGATTATTGAATGATTTTTTGTTCCTATGTTTATTGACATTTCAATATCAACGATATTTCACTGGTTGCCTACGAGGACTTGAGAGGAGACGAAATTGGGAGTGAGATATTAAGAATGAGACAAGATGAGAGGATTTCTCCGGTTGCTTAGAAGGCTTGAGAGGGGCGAGAGATTTGAGAGTTTAAGAGTGAGACGAGTTTGAGAGGGATGGCGAGATTGAGGGATGGAGTTTGGGAATGGTGCTTAGTAACATTGAGGTTAGATACTGATAGCAGGACGAGATAGGGGGACGAAGAGTTTTCCCTTCTTGTCGGGTCAGGCAACATCCTCTGACTGCTGGGCGACGTAGAGAGGGAGACACGAGAAGAGCAAAGGATTAGATATAAACACTTTCCACCGGGTCAGGCAGCATCCTCCGACTGCTGGGTGAGGTAAAAGTGAGAGAGAGAGAGCAAAGTTTAGACACATAACATACAACAAATCTGACTCTCGCTCCCGACGGGTCAGGCAGCATCCTCTGGCTGCTGGGCGTTTAGTGGAGCAAGAGACAGGAAGGGGACGAACAGGACAAAAGGACAAATCCTTCGCAACTCAGTGCAGCATCCTCAGGCAGCTAAGCTGGCAGCTGGGCGGCGTGGAGAGCTTTGGGTCCGTTTAGGAGAGACGAAAACAGAGAACCCCTCGGTCGGGGCCCGCTCGGCAGGTGGAGGCACGGCCTACTGCATGAGGGGGCTGAAATGGTCCTGGACCTGAAATGGAAGAGAGGAGATGGGACAGCAAGGTTGAGGCCTGGAAAGCTTAGCGCATAAGCAGCAGAAGAATAGGATGTGGCTGGGGGTCCCCTCAGGCCGGCGAGGAACAGCCGGGTGGCAGTGGTTGAGACGGGAGGCCAAAAGTGAGACTCACTTTCCCCCCAAAAGAGGACCCCCGGCTCCCCGCAAGGACCGCACTGTGGGATAGAAAAGAGATCGCAGAGCCGCACACATAGACAAACAAAATGTTAGAACTTGAAGCTACTGCACTAACAAGTAACTACGATGTGATAGGTGTTACAGAAACTTGGTTGTCTGAGAGTGATGGAGACGAATATAATATTAGTGGGTACACAATGTATAGGAAAGACAGGCAGGACAGAAGAGGCGGAGGGGTAGCGCTATACATAAGAAATAGTCTTGAAGCCCAGGTGTTAAATCAGGACAAAGAAAACAATGCAGAATCAATATGGGTCAGAATAATGGACACAAATTCAAAGGGCATAATAATAGGAACATGCTATAGACCGCCAAATTCAGTCGCTGAGCAAAATAATCTGTTAAACAATGACATTCGAAATGCGTGTAGAAAAGGAGAAGCCATACTAATGGGGGATTTCAACTTCCCCCATATAAAATGGGAAAGCCCGATGGGGGGCACGACGGACGAAATTGAAATGGTGGAAATGACAAATGACTGCTTCCTAACGCAATTTGTCAAGGCGCAGACTAGAGGGGAGGCATGCCTTGATTTAGCCTTTTCAAATAATGAAGACAGAATCAGAGAGCCATTGGCAAACTCAGACCACAACATGGTCTCATTTGAAGTATTTTTTAAAACCCCAAAAGTAATGACTAAAGCTAAGGTTTACAATTTTAGAAAAGCAAACTATGAAGGTATGAAACAGAGACTAACAGAAGTAGATTGGAGTAAAATAGAGAAAACATCCACAGAAAAAGGATGGCTGTTTTTTAAAAATGTAGTACTAGAGGCGCAAAACAATTACATCCCAAAAGTAGACAAATCTAAATGTAAAACAAAATGGCCAAAATGGTTTAATAGATCAATTAAAAAAAATATTCAGCGAAAAAAGGCACTTTACAGAGCATTTAAAAGGGACCAAAAACAAAGTACACAGAAAGAGTAATTGGAACTGCAAACACAAGTCAAAAAGGAAGAGAGAGATAGAAATCAATATTGCTAAGGGGGCTAAAACCAATTCCAAAATGTTTTTCCAAAATTATAACAGCAAGAGAACATTCAAAGAGGAGGTTAAATGTCTAAGAGACACAAATGGCAAAATCATAGATGAAGAAAAAAAAATAGCAAATATATAAAATGATTACTTTTCACAGGTTTTTACAAAGGAGGACACGAACAACATGCCCCACATGTCGACCTGTTCCTATCCAATTTTAAATAACTTTAGCATAACAGAGGCAGAAGTGTTAAAGGGACTAGGAGCTCTTAAAATAAACAAATCCCCTGGGCCGGATGAGATCCTCCCAATAGTACTCAAAGAAATGAATGAAGTTATTTACAAACCGCTAACCAAGATCATGTAACAGTCTCTTGACACAGGGGTTGTACCGACAGACTGGAAAATAGCAAACGTAATACCGATCCACAAAAAGGGAGACAAAACCAACCAGGTAACTACACACCAATAAGCCTGACTTCTATTATATGTAAACTTATGGAAACTATAATAAGATCCAAAATGGAAAATTACCTATATGGTAACAATATCCTGGGAGACAGTCAGCATGGTTTTAGGAAAGGGAGATCGTGTCTAACTAACCTACTTGACTTTTTTGAGGATGCAACATTGAAAATGGATAATTGCAAAGCATACAACATGGCTTATTTAGATTTCCAGAAAGCTTTTGACAAAGTCCCGCATAAAAGATTAATTCTCAAACTGAACGCAGTAGGGATTCAAGGAAATGCATGCACATGGATTAGGGAGTGGTTAACATGTAGAAAACAGAAAGTACTGATTAGAGGAGAAACCTCAAAATGGAGCGAGGTAACCAGTGGTGTACCACAGGGATCAGTATTGGGTCCTCTGCTATTCCTGATCTACATTAATGATTTAGATTCTGGTAAAGTAAGCAAACTCGTTAAATTTGCAGACGACACAAAAATAGGAGGAGTGGCAAACACTGTTGCAGCAGCAAAGGTCATTCAAAATGATCTAGACAGCATTCAGAACTGGGCAGACACATGGCAAATGAAATTTAATAGAGAAAAGTGTAAAGTATTGCATGCAGGCAATAAAAATGTGCATTTTAAATATCATATGGGAGATACTGAAATTGAAGAAGGGAACTATGAAAAAGACCTTGGAGTTTATGTTAACTCAGAAATGTCTTCCTCTAGACAATGTGGGGAAGCTATAAAAAAGGCCAACAAGATGCTCGGATATATTGTGAGAAGTGTTGAATTTAAATCAAGGGAAGTAATGTTAAAACTTTACAATGCATTAGTAAGACCTCACCTAGAATATTGTGTTCAGTTCTGGTCACCTTGTTACAAAAAGGATATTGCTGCTCTAGAAAGAGTGCAAAGAAGAGCAACCAGAATTATCCCAGGTTTAAAAGGCATGTCATATGCAGACAGGCTGAAAGAATTGAATCTATTCAGTCTTGAACAAAGAAGACTATGCAGCGATCTGATTCAAACATTCAAAATCCTAAAAGGTACAGACAATGTCGAGCCAGGGGACTTCTTTGACCTGAAAAAAGAAACAAGGACCAGGGGTCACAAATGGAGATTAGATAAAGGGGCATTCAGAACAGAAAATAGGAGGCACTTTTTTTACACAGAGAATTGTGAGGGTCTGGAACCAACTCCCCAGTAATGTTGTTGAAGCTGACACCCTGGTATCCTTCAAGAAGCTGCTTGATGAGATTCTGGGATCAATAAGCTACTAACAACCAAACGAGCAAGATGGGCTGAATGGCCTCCCCTCGTTTGTAAACTTTCTTAGGTTCTTATGTTCTTAAAAGCTAGAAGAAAAAAGACAAGAGATGTTAGTAGACAACCTATGCCTATAAGTAGGGGTCTACTTAAATCGCGGTAAATTTCCGTATTTTTCACGGGTATGTTGCACAATAAAATTAGGATTTCGCGGACATGTTTAAACATTAAATAAACCTAAGCAGACAGTATTTCAGAACACTATAAAGCCTAAAAATAGTGGTACTTGCTTCCTTACTAAAACACAGTGCTGGCATTTGTTAAAGGCGAGAATGCAGCATCCCCCTGCAGTTGACTTGCCCATACATTGAGACTGCACGTCTGCATCCGCTGGATTGGTTGGAAGTTAAGGCAAAGCTTTGCCAAGTTATACAGATGTGGAAATCGATTAGAAACAGCCCAAAAACTCAGTTACACAAGGGCATCTGGCATACTTTAATAAAGTCAATGTATGCAGCACGTTCGTTGTCATGTTATTTGTCCCATCCAATAATTTATTTTATTAGTACCGAGTCAAAACAAAGAAGATGTGGCTATTCGGGTCTAAAATTCCAACTGTAAGCAGCAGGTTGAAGCGAGGTGGCTGTGCTAGATCGTTTTAGTACTGATTTAACTTGCAGACAGGAATACTTCTTGTCTGCGCTGACTTTCCAGTTTGGTTTCTGAAAGCTGTTTATTTCACGTTCTGTTCAGCAGCCTCTGAAGTAGCCTTTTGTTTAATGTGTGATTCTGAAGCTAAATAGCGATCGATCGTATTTTCTCCAAATACACATTAAGATATGGAAAACAATTACCTCAGTCTGCATATAGTTTCTTTGGGAAATATCTTAAAACGATCATCAGCCGAAATATACTTTGCTTTTTTTGTCGTCCATTTCTACTATTTTCCCACCAATGCTGAAGACTAGATTTTAGCAACCTAAATCAAAACAATGCAGCACCAACTTTGTTCCGCCCCCTCCTGCACAGTACAGGTCACATAAAAGCAGTAAAGACGCACTGATAGGCTGATTAAAACTTTGTCATTTGAATAGTAAACAAGAACGTTATCTGCTTTGGAGAATTTATTTTGTAAATGTTACTTGTGGACATTTTTTGTTTGTTTGTTTTTTGCTTAAGTGCAATGAACACGGGACGGCGAAGGAATAAAAAAGGGCTATCTACAGAAGGAAGATACGTAGTTTGCGTCACTTGCGTTGTGCAGCAGTTCATTTAAACAAGTTTTCTTTTTTTTTTCCTCTCCGTACTTGTTTGTATGCATTGGCCCCTAAGAGGTGAATTTCGCGGTGACACCTCAATTTCACGATTTCCGCGAAATCACGATTTAGGTAGGTCCCTACCTATAAGCTGCCCGCACTGTAGAGAGGAACCCCCCCCCCCGCAGGGAGGAAACCTCTGGTGGGCCTGGCGGATAGAGGCGCCCCCACTCCGGGCAAGCTAACGAGTGCTTGGTGAGCTGTGGCGATGTCTGCAGAGGATGATCTAATATAAAGTTCAACAGCTGAAGAGATCCAGCGCCCCATAGACTTAATCAAGTGTTGATTGATTCCTGCCCTGGCCACGGAGGCAGCTGCTCCGATCCGAGATGAATGGGGGGAGAAATAGTTTGAAGAAAGCCTGATCCGTGACAAGAGGGTGCATAAACGGGATGAGAACCAGTGTCTCATAACTATAGATCTGGAGCTGTCGATGAAGAGGGGATCCGACGGAAGACACGGAATCCTTGGCTTAATTGGACCGTTTTTGAAGATCAGATGTGGAGGATAAAGTGGTTCCCGGGGATTTGAGAGAGATAGGAGCGCTTGAGGACTAGAGGTGGGAAGCTGGAAGCTGATAGAGTTGAGAATTCTGCACAGCGGAGAAATCCAAAGGCAGCGGTCAGGCACAGGCTTTCCATGACGATGTCGTTGAATAGGTTGAAGCATCCTTGCCGGAGAGCAGTGATGAGACAAAGGAGAAGGTCTGTAGAGATTGGTTAACTTGATGGAGAGAAGGGGAGCAGGCTTTTCTCCATCCCTCTGAGCGGTCTCTCTAGAGATCCACCATCTCTAGAACAGACGAGAGGAGATAGATTGAAGGCGAAATTGATACTGAATGCCCGCTAGGTAGCATCTAAATAGAGCAGGGGGCTAAACGTAGAGACAGCCTGAGGTGAGTGATGAAGGCCAGGAGGTGCTGTAGGTTGTTAGAGGTATGAGAGATCTGTTTTTGCTCGCAAAAGTGAGTAAATGAAGACCAGGCAGTCGAGTAGGAGGAACGGGTAGATGGGGCGAGAGCGTTCTCCATGAATCCACGTGCTGATTGAAGGAGGCCGGAGAGAGAGTTATTCAGTTGAATATTGTTTTGCTGAAGAGTGGTATGAGACGAGGGTTGGGGTCTGCTCCTGGAACCAGGTTGCGGAACTTCTGGAACTTGATGTAACTGTCTGTTTTTGAAGTCCTGATGAATAGGAGGAAGTTATTTCCGGGGACTTGAGTGAGGTCAAAGCGCTGCAGGCTGATGGCTGGGAAACTGGAGATTCCGATGAGATTGGTTGTCTTGATGGAGAGGAGGATGCGAGATTCTCAGACGGACCTCCGGGATTGAAAGGAGCGGGGGAATGGAGGAGGAACTGGTGCTGGATACCTGAGAGATAATTCCTGATGGAGGAAGGGGCCAGGTTAAGGGATAGCCTGAGGTCTGTCATAAAGGCAAGGAGGTGCTGAAGGTTATGGGTGGTGAGAGAGATACGAATCTGGGCACAGAATGTGGTGAAGGAAGACCAGGCAGTAGAATAAGAAGAGCGAGTGGAAGAGGCGAAGGCAATTCTCCCTGAAGCTGCAGGCCGACTGGGGGAGGCTGGAGAGTGTGGAGTTTAGTGGAACACCAGCTGATTGAAAGGAGGAACTTGCCGCGGGTTGGGGTCTGCTTCTGGGACCGGGTTGTGAAACTTGCAGACCATCACACAACCTCCACCATGTTTAACACTGGGCATGGTTAACTTTTTTTTTTTTTACTGCAAGGTGTAGTATTCTGTAGTAAAATTACTACAGCTGGCCAAAGTCCAGTATCAGGGTGCACGGAATGGTTCACAAGACCTCATGGTTGAAATGACTTAACGCTCCAAGTCTATCCATTGAATTCTCCTTGATGTCCTGGTAACTGTTGCTTTTTTTTTTTTTTTAAACCGGTAAATCAACTGGTGTTGTCACGGTAAGTACACAGGGTGCACTCTGTTCCTTCAGGAGTCCTGCAGAGGAAGTGCTTCACAAGAGCAGTTAGACATAGTACTTCCATAGTCAGGTCATTGAATAGACAGAGCAGTCTTTTCTGAGGGTAGAGATTTAAAGAATGAAGGATGTCTTTTGATATAGGGAGCCAGGAGGGAGCAGCAGGGAGGGGGGCTATTGAGGATCTCTCTGAGTGTCAAGCAAACTGATGGGATGGATAGGAGTGTTGGAGAAGGGACGGAGATGAGGCGGCAGAAATACTGAATTCCGGAGATGTAGGCTTTAACGGTAGTGGCGGCTAAGTGAAGAGAATCCCTTGTATGGGCGATGGAGGCTACAATCCGTTGCTCATTAAATCGGAATGGGATGTATTTTGTTTTGAGTGCAGAAAGTTGTAAATGTTTACCATCCAGTGGTAAGTGAAGATTTGGTCGCTGGGGCTAAGGGTGTGGCCATGTAGTGATGAGCAGATTGCAGAAGGTTGGAGAGTGTTGTATTTAGTTGAACGGCAGATGTTGTTGTTGCAGAGTTTGATGAGAGCTGAGGTGGCAGCTGGACCTGAACAAATATATGAAATCGACTGCCGAGTTGTTTCTAAAAACGAAGGCAGAGAGATGAGATGCCGACCATCCTGTGTTAGTTAATACGGGATTGATCAGCGGTTTGCTACCATCATGTCTGTTTGGAATGGAAAAGGTGAACTCATAAATCATTGGGTTTCACATCTCCAGTCATTCTCCAAATATTAGAAGTCCTTAATTCATAAAACAAAACAGATTTCCAGTCTAGTACCATGTATTAAAGCTAGTAGTATCTGAGAGGATGAGCAGACATATGACTAAATTGCTGAGGAAGTCAAGCTCTCCATGTATATATATATATTTTAGATCCAGGTATTGGAGGAAAGCTGGAGCGTTGGAAGCTCTGGAGAAGAGCAGTTGCAGACTTAAACTGTAAACTAAAGCAACTTTTGCATGCTGCAATAGTGAGCAGATCTGAAGAGGGAGCCGAGATTTGCTGTAATGAGGAGATATTAACAGTAGAGGCAAGATCTGCTGAACGGGCAGAGATCTGAGAGAGATAACGCTGTCAGTAGTGTGCAGTGGCCTGCTGTAGAGAGCAGAGAGCTGCTGAATGCAGTGGAAATTGGTATTTGAAAGTTAAGGCGTTTTTAGATGATGTCAGAGATGGGGCTGCCTTTGGGCAGAGATGAAGAATGCATAGATCTGAGGCCGCTGCAGAACCTGAGAGGATGGGAATGCGTTGCTCGGAGGCTGCTGCAAAACCTATTGATTTGATCAGGAGCAGTCTAAGAGTGTATTGTCTATTGCGGGGTAGGAGGACGCTTGACTGAAATGTTGATAACCGAAGCACATAGTTTCCGTATGTGACTGGTAGCTCAAATTGAATGAAATGGACTTTGAAAGTTATATTAAGTGCCTTGATGAAGTTGGGGGCAAATGAGGAAGTGCAAATCCGGGAACAAGAAGGTTGGAGGAATGGCCTGATGCAGGGAAGCTGGAAAATTAATGTGACGTGGATTCTTAACATCTCAGAAAACTGATAAGCTTGGCTTCATGACGAGGTCCTCAAGGGGAGGGGTTTGGATTTGAAAAATTTAAGTTAATATAATGTAGCAAAAGAGGTTGAGGCAGGAGGGTACTGAGAATCCCTTGGAATGACAACAAACTGCAGGAATTGATAGAAAGTTTGGAGTGTGCGAGATTCGCAGCAATAGCAAATCAGCTTAAATTATGTAGAGCTTGTGGTGTTATGCTGCCATCTAGAGGTTGTGATTGAAATTGAAACTATTGGCTTCAGTGAAGCAGGGTAGCATATATTTGGTTAATGAGATTAAAATCCTCGTCTATGTATAAAACATTTGCTTTAGAACAGTTAGTGATGATATAAGTAAGTTAACGTTGGTATAGAAGAGGAGCCTGGAGTATTTAGATGTCACAATTCGGCGACTTGAAGCTCTCATGTTGCAAAAGCGCAGCAGCAGGAACCAGAAGATTGCAGTAGTGAGGCACAGTCTCTCATTGCCTGTTAAAGCTGCCTGGTCGCCATGGCAATTTACCACTCCCAGTAGTCACTTGATGAGGCGTTGCCGTGGTAACCATGGTCTGTGAGGCGGCGGTGGGAAAGAGTTGCAGTACAGCAGTGACGTTGGAACAGTCTTTCTGATGAAAACGCAGACCAAGTTGAGAATGTCACTGTGCTTTGAACGGCGCAGACTGAGCAGGTAGGAAAATAGCTGATATAATCTTGCGAGCGCTGAGCAGAGAAATGGCCTGGAGTGAAAGGAGTGAACAACAAAAAACAAACACAGACAAGGAAGCGGAAATAGTGCTGGGTTAAAGTAGAAAAAAAGAGAGATAGACAGGAGGGGCAGCCAATAACATACGTGGAGCAGCGCTGGCCATGCCCTAATAATTGACGAGGCGAGCGCTGCATTGTGTGATTGGCTGGAAATACTAAATGAGGCTGAACTGGGATCAGCTTCCACCCGGAAGAGATCAGCGGACGCTACCGGGCAGGACGCCACGGAGGGAAGGTAAGACTGGCTAAAGAAAAGGACATAGGATAAGAAAAAAGCAGCACAAAGCGGGAGAGAGCCCTCTACGTCATCCCCCGAATTACGCCTAAAGGCTAACATTTAAATGAGTTTACAACAATTCAAATGGATTCCTATTGGAATATGAAGCTCTATTTTGGCATAAACTCCCCTGAGTGTTTAAAATAAGGGACAACTTGTTGCTATACAGTAATAAATTACTTTATGTTAAGTTAAAATAAAAATCACTTTAATAAGCACTGAAAATGTTGTATTCAGTTAGAAACTTATTAACCTACTATTGATCATTTCCAGATGTACAAATGAATAATGGAAACAAAAACATTTACCTTTATTTTGTGACAGCTACCAACTTTAAGTCCAAGTTTTTATTCATTGTAGGGTCATTCTCCAAAACATAAATGGATTATACACAATCATGTATTACTATTTTGTTAGTGTTTGATGTCATCTATTTATAAAGTAAAAAAATAAAAAATCAAAGTGTGAAATCAAATTGCTGAGCTTTTAGCACATTTAGCTGTGATTTTCAGTCCTGCCCCCCACAACAGGTAAAATTTAATTTAAATAAGAGATTTGCTCACAAGTCATAAGTTCTCAAATCAAAGTTGAGTCCACTATACCAACTATTCAGTTCATTTAAGAGTTATTGAGAAAAAAACTAGCATGTTGACATTTTCAGGATCCAAACGGTTACGCAATGGTGTGACAGTGTTACCTCCAGAGCTAAACATCCTTTCAGAGGAGACACTTGAAGCAGGGATGCACAGGTATTTCTTTACTAGTTTAGTCAGCAAACAAAACTGCCTCTGATTTGCCTTCCACCATTCTAGGGGATTCCCATCAACATCCTCAGAAGGCAGTGATTTATAGATTTATAGTTTTCACTGCTTGTTCAGTAGCTGATGGGTGGGCATTGGAGAGATCAGTGTTGGAATATTCCCTTAGTAGTGCCCCAAGTCCTTTTGATTTGTGTTTTGTCTTTGTGGCACTAGCTGCTGTGTTGTCTCTGTTAAGAGTGGCAGGAGCCATATCCCTGATCAATTCTGTGACTTCTTTGACAATTATATCCTCTATAGTTGACACTTCTTGTAGAAAGTTGTTCTTAAACCTGGGGTCTAAGAAAGATGCAACACTGATTAACTGAGCATTGGCATTTCTATAACTGGAAAGTAGATTTTCTTGGATGGAAGTTTTCCTCTGTAACACCAAAGGCCGATCATCTTCGTTTGTTGAAAGTATGTTTTCGAGGAAAGAGAGTCTGTAAAGTTGTGAACTGGCCCCAAAACCTTGGCAGTATCTTCCAAGACGTCTAGTCTTTATTTGGAATTAATTTCCATGATGTCCTATCCATTGTCAGGACTGCACAAATTGGTTCCTGCTGCTCTACAAAGCGTGACACCATGTCATAGGTGGAGCCCCAGCGAGTTACAATATCTCCAACTAACCGATGCTGTGCAACACCTTGCTCCTTTTGCTTCTTGAGGAGCTCCCTCTTCTTTTTCCTCCTGCTGAATGAGGAGACCATGTTTCGACAGGACTTAACGGCATCCTCCACCTCCCCGATTTTAAGGACTGTGGTCACAGCAAGATTTAAATTATGACCAAAGCAGCTCAGTTTTGGAATCTTCAAAACAGTGTCGAAAGCTTGACATAATTTCATCCGTTATCGGTAGTGACAGCTGGAAGTTTGTTTTTGTCAAGTGACCACTCCTGCAAGAGATCTTCAAAAGCTTCACATATGTTTTCTGCAGTGTGGTTTTCATGAACAGGCACGGTTTCAAGACAATCACAGTGAAGGCACTAGTCTTCATCAATGGTATGAACAGTTAAGCTCATGTAAGGTTCTCCACCACCACCCTGACTTGTCCACAGATCTGAAGTTGCAGCATAGTAAGCACTGTGATACAACCGTTCTTCGACTTCCTTTCTCAATGACTCATAAATGCGAGGAAGTTCTGTCTCAATAGAGTGGGTACGACCTGGAAGGACTTATCGGGGATTTAGCTTGTTCAAAAGATTTCTGAAACTGTCTTGTCTCCACAGTATAAATGGGAATCGTGTCTCAGCCACAGCTTTGTTGATCTCCTTCTCCTGCTTGGAATTAAACTCATATTTCTGACCTCTTCCTAAACTTTCAAAAATGGCAAAAGTCCTATTGTCTTCTCTGAAACAGATGAAAGGTGGCCTTTTATCTATTCTTCCAGTAATTCTATAAATATATATATATTTATTTTATTTTTGTAATATAAGCTGTGACAGGGTGACTGAGTGGTCTGACGTCACGGCAGAAGCAGGAAGGGAAACTGACACCAGGGAAGTACTGCAGTTAAAGGCGCTCGCGCCGTTTTATTTTTAAATAACAAAAATAAATCAAAAGTTTAAACAAAAAGAAACTGCTCACAGAGCAAAATAAAACAGGTAAGCAAAACAAATCACGAACACAACTAATAAATAAACCATACAGGTCAGGCTGGGCAGTCGCTGTCACTGTTCCTGTATTGTAGTTCTCTTTCGTTTTAGCTCTTGCCTTGGCTCACTCGTTCCTCCTCTGAACTCCCACCATGAGTGCCGAGAGCTGCCGGCTTTTATAACAGGTGACCATCTCCCGATTAGCAACAAATTAAATCACCTAATTAATTCGGGAGATGGCCACCTTCTGCACGAGTTTTTAAATTTACTGTGGATGGGGCTACCCATCCACGCTACTAACCAAAACAAATCGGCTACGCCGTCCTAAATACATACACAAAACAAAATACGCGGCGCTTCGCCGTCACAAATACATACTAAATCATAATAAACAAATACAAATAACACAGGGGTGGAGGGGGACCCCGTTCTAAAATAAAATAAACAAATCAATGTACAGGGCTGCTCGCCCTGTTACAAAGCCTAATGGGTTTTGCTAGGGGGACTCGCTCTAAAAGTGGAATTGTTTAGTTTACTGCATTACACTGACAGGACGTTACTTCCTTTTATTCTGACGTGAGAGATCTAAGAGGGCGAAGTAAAGAAAGCTGAACTGTAGCAAGAGATGGTAACTGTACAAGAATAAAAGTACATTTTTGGTTAACTAAAACACATTTCATTGATCAACGCCTGCCTCGGTTTCCTTAATAAATACCCACGCTTACATTATTATTATTCACCTTGATAGGGAGATCAACAGACAGTTCAGTTTTCTTCCTGGATTCTTGCAGTTTTTCTGTCCTTCTTTTGCAACAGCATAACTTTCTGGGTGGTGTTCTCTAAGATGAGCAAACAGGTTAGAAGTGTTCCCCGTTTTCGCTGCAACTCACTTTTTACAAGCCACACAAATTGGCATTCCATCTTCAAATGGCTCTCCTTTTTCATTTTTTCTTAAAACCAAAATAATCCCAAGCTTGAGAGCGTTGTCTTTTTAATTTAGGTGCAAGTCCTGCTTCTTCATCCTCTGCAACTGCAGGATTTGAAAGTTCCGCTTCACTCACATGCTCTCCCTTGGGTTGAGGTTGATCCACGGCCCTGGCTCCCCGCAGCATGTTTTGTCTTAACTTTCACTTTGGATGAAAGAGCAGATCCTTTTCAAAGCGAAGCAATTGAAATCTCATGAATTTTTTTTATTAAATCACATGACAAAGAGGGAAATGCAGACTGTAACATTTTTCATTATCACGGTTACCGAATGTTTCGATTTTTATTGAAACCTACAGTATTTTAAAAAATGACATGATAATAGTATCGTAGGAATTCAATATCGTTTATACCTACAGTATTCGGTAATTGCAGCAACCCTAGTCACATATGGTGGCAGCAGTATCAAGCCCTACGGACCCAGCAGATTTAAAAAAGCCGCCTGCAGCAAGAGGCCAACGGGGTACAAAGACAAGAGTGGGGGTTGCCAGACCCAGGTGTCTCGGAACCAGAGGTGTTGGAGCTGCAGGGTGTTGGCAAGAGTGGTGTGGCCTGCACCACAACAAGAATCGCCTGCGGCGGAGCAAGGATCACCGGTGGTGGAACAAGACTTCGCCTCTTGGCGGAGCTAGAGGTGCTACCGTCAGCTACAGACATGGGGGAGCAGGTTCAACAGCACACCTCCACTACAGCCCCGATCACCACCCCTGCGATCCAGTCCCATCCACTCCAGGACACCTTGCCGGAATACCCGGACCTCCCTGTGCTGGACCTAGTGTCCAGGTCAGTGCACCACCAGGCACAGTCGGTCGCCTGGGCTCCCACTCCACTCCCCCTGAAGCTCCAGCTGTCACGGCACAGTCGGCTGACGTCACTTACATTCCCCCTGCCTCCTACTGTGTTCCCCCTGGAGAATCAGACATCACTGCGCCGGAGCCGACACTCTCTCACCTCTGCCTGCTGTTGCACTCACCGGGTTACCGGCCTGTGCGTCAGTCGTCCCAGTCACCCCGTTTGGGTCCCCTGTCACAGGTTCACGTTCCCTTCCCGAGGTCGCCGGAGAAAGGATCAACCCACCCTCAAGCGCCCAGAAAGGATGAAGAGGGAGGGTGGTGGAGTTTTAAAGGAGGGTGGCCTTGGAATGGCCGATGTGCTATGCACAAGGGGGAGGAAATGTGGCAGACTAGGGGGAAAAGGAGAAAAAAATGTAGTCCAGGAGGGGTGTGACAGTCTGGCTGAGTGGTGTCGTCAGAACCAGGAAATGAACACACAGCACTACGAGTGAAATAGTGAATTCGAGCGCTGCTGCGCGGTTTATTAATTACGGGAAAATAAAAGGTTTTAACAAACACAAAAACACTTTGTAAAATAAAAACAGCACAGTAGCTAAAATAAATAGACAAACAAAACAAACAGACACTAACACACAGGGACGAACACTAAACAAACAAGTACCGTGCTGGTCCTCCAGCACGACGTAGCAATTGACTATTTACTTTATCTCCTCACTCTCTCCCGTTCTTTCGCCCTGAACACACAACCCCGAGTGAATGAAATGTGCATCTATATATACTGTTGTGCCGGGATTCAATTACTAATTAATTATTCACTTGAATCCCAGCACGTGCTCACATTAAATACTTTAAATGCACGTGAATCCCGTGCCTAAATAAAATTATACATTTTAAATAACTCGTGCTGCACACACCCATTTATATCCCGTGCAGCCATCTCTATTCACCAACATTAACACACCACACGCAACATACAACACAGAAATGCACACAGGGGCGGGGCACATTGCCACAAGGGGCCAAAAGACTACATCCCCCAGCTTGTAACCAGGAGGTACCCAGTTCAAATACTGGCTCACTGACTAACTCACTGTGTGACCCTGAGCAAGTCACTTAACCTCCTTGTGCTCTGTCTTTCGGGTGAGAAGTTGCTGTAAGTGACTCTGCAGCTGATGCATAGTTCACACACCCTAGTTTCTGTAAGTCGCCTTGGATAAAGGCATCTGCTAAATAAACAAACAAAGAAAAAAATGTGTACTTACTTTGATTCCTTTGAAGCAGCACCGCGCAGCCCCATGATAAAGCGCCCATGGTGAAATGCTCTTCCACACTGAACCTTGTTCTCTTTCACTGGGTATGAGATTTCTACTTCTGTCTTACTGGCCATGTCATGAATAACATAGCCCTGTACTGTGTGAGCATCCAGACCTTCAACTGAACCTGGGACACAATATTAGCATTACAAAGCTGGTTTCTATTTCCAATAGTAAGAAACTACATTATAATGGTCTAAACCATAGGTCTCCAGTCCTGGTCCTGGAGGGCCGGTGTCCCGCCTGGTTTTTGTTCCAAATGTACCCTAAATTACTTAATTGGACCAATTAAGCTTCTAATAAGCACTTAATTGGTGCAATTAAGTAATTCAGGGTACAGTTGGAACAAAAACCAGGAGGGACACCGGCCCTCCAGGACCAGGACTGGAGACCCCTGGTCTAAACAGTGGCAGACCTAAACAGTGGCAGATCTAAAACCACCACCCTTGAACTCTGTTTAAATCCTGGTGGTGTTTTCCAAAAGCAGTGATTTATTTATCCATGTATTAACATTACTATGTACAATACAAATACAGTGAAATTAGGTATTTTGTTTATAACATCCTATCTGTTCTTTTTATTCAATTATGTTTATTTCACTAAAACACTACAATGTGAAAGGGAATATTTATACTGCAAGAGTGGGGGGTCCACTACTCACGTTTCTTAGTCATACTTTTCAATTCTAACAGAAAGGTCTTTCCTCAGGCCATTCCAAACTCATTACAATCCACCTAAAGTCAAACGTGAAATAATTTTGGCAGTCTCAAACTACTGTAGCCCCCAGTGAACATCTGTCAACAAACCAACCACCACACAATCTGGCACAATTTGCAGCCTCTGCACGAGAGGGACAGGACTGAATGGCACCAAGCCTAAATGTGGCCAGTATGATTGTGGCTTGACTTTGCAGAACTCTAAATTCCCCCAAGGTTATGAAACATACTTTAAAAATATAGTGAATTCAGAAAAAAAAATTAAATTGAGATGGTGCACTGGTGAAGACATTACATGTTGAAAAATAATCAATTACCTTCAAGTCCTAACTCCATTAAGGCACGATATCCACCAGGCTGTAAAAGCTCTCCGACAATTCTGTCTGGCTCCTTGAGGTCTCTCTCAATGACTGTAACTTTTCTTCCATCTCTTGCCAGGACTGCAGCCATGGCTGAACCAAGGACACCAGCACCCACAATAATGACATCCGGGTCAGAACTGGCAAGGACTACAGCCGCTGGAGTGCTCTCTGTCTGAGAAGAGTGCCTCAGCTTGGCTTCCTTTCTCTTGCGCCAATGCTGTAAAATAAGGGATTGCAATTAAGAAAAGTGCAACAGTGTTGTGCAAGATTAAATATTTATATTTCAAACCCTTTTAAATAT
This sequence comes from Acipenser oxyrinchus oxyrinchus, assembly GCA_030684275.1. Taxonomy (NCBI): domain Eukaryota; kingdom Metazoa; phylum Chordata; class Actinopteri; order Acipenseriformes; family Acipenseridae; genus Acipenser; species Acipenser oxyrinchus. The sequence goes on from CM060250.1 coordinate 49,854,966, forward strand.
ATCTTATATAATATACATTTCTGTTTAAAAAAATTATTATACTTCAAGCAACACTATATTATAATGCTACTCTAAACTGTGTAACGGGTACATGAAGTTTAATAAGGAAGGGCCTTAAAACTTAAGCAAGTTATACAAGTAGTAACTGTTCATAATAAAATAGATACAGTCTAAGAATATTTAATAGAAACTGTATCTGGACAATGGACTAAGCATCTAATTAATATTTCGAAACAATTTAAAATCAAACCTTTAGAACCAGGACAATAAGAGTTGAAAATAATTATAACAGCTGTTTGATAAGGCAGCCATTTCTTCACATTGAAAATTGTCCCTTTATCAAATGTTGCTGCGTGGCAATGTAGAGTGTGACAGGTGTAAAGATAGGGGTTAACACATACTTGCTTTTCCACTTTTAAAACTATTTTACAATCTTTTTGTACATACATTTTTGGGACAATTATTCCTGAACAATACAGTTTACCTCTATCAAGCTAGAAAAGTTTAATGAATATTAACTTTGTTTTATTAGTAAATCATTATTTAAATAGCTTTTATACTGAACTAAAATGACATGTATTTACTGTTTAAAATAAGTCTAATGGGTTTTAATGGCAACATGGTGACATTCTGTCTTGATAAGTAAAGAAGTCCTTTAAAATGATGGACATGCTAGTTTTAGAGTATGCCTCCCTATTCTGCCTTATCTTAAGTTCAAAATTAGGAATGGGGCAGGATGGGGGTTAAGGGAATGTTTAGCCTTCACTACACTTTATAAGCTTTATAATTTTATAAGCTATGTTGGTAGTCCACTTTGATTACATTCTCTAAATCAATCGCCATCTCCCCCTCAGTGGATATCTTATTTATTTTCAACATTCATATTGAGTTTTTATTTTATTAAATAATAAAATACAGAGCTAGGGTTTTACCATTTGGCAAAAATACAATATTGATCCTAGCAGTAAATTATTGAATAATGTGTTATTTATAGAATGCAAATCATATTTCTTAATTAATTAATTAATTAATTAATTAATTAATTAATTAATTAACAAACAAGACATACAAACACAAAAAACAAAAATAAATAACTGAATGCTAATATTTATAACTACTCAAGTGGTAAATTTAAATGAGAACACTTAAAAAAATAAAATGAAGCTTTGTTTCAACAGCTTAGAACATTTCCATGAATATTAACTTGATTTTAATAATAAAAACAGACTTTGAAAAACATGAATACACGAAAAAGGATCCTATAATGAAAGGTCGGTAAGGGTGTTGGCATAATAGATAAATGCAAATATATTATTGTACCTTTCACCATTAAAAACAGGGAGTTAATTAGGTTTAATAACATTAATTAGGTAAAACCTACCTTTTTGGATACAGACTTTTCATCTGTGTCAGAATGGGTACTTGATTTAGAGAAAAAAAAGCCAGCGAGAGGCAGAGCTGAAATGAGTTGAAGAACCAGACCCAAGTGTGATGGTTTGTGTTGTGTTTGTCCGTAACGGTACCTACAATATGACAGCACCGACCCCAGTGTGAAAAAAACAGTAACTGTCAACAGAACCTCCTTGTTGGCATAAGATATAACAGCGTCGCATTTCTTGTAAATGTAGGTAAAGGTGGCGATGCCCAGGAAAGCCCACATTTTGATCTTCTTTTACAATTTTTTTTTTTTAACTATTTTAATTCCAGTTAGTAGTTTATCTTACAAAAATAGAAAATCTCTCATTAAAATAGTCCTTTCAAGTAGAAAAGTATTTAATACGTTCGACTTTTGATCAAAGGACACAATAAACTATATGCTTATAGTTTATGATGGTACTGTACATATTTAGTGTACATTTGGTTAAAATAAAACAAAGTTTAACAGCAATCAAATGTTTATTTATACAAAAATATAAACTGTCCTCAAAATATTATTCCGTTTTTATTTTAATTTCTCATTCATAAAAAATAATAATAATAAAAAACATCCATCCATTAAACGTTGCTTGTTTTCTGGTAGACCTTTTCAATTCAACTGTAATAATGGTTAATTTAAAGTGATGCACAAACTCCTTTGCAATGAAGCCAGTTTCAAGTTTTCAGGATGCTGCTGCTCATTTTATGTAAATTAGATAGGTATGTTTATAACCTCGCAGTACACCGCCACGACTTACCACCCCTTTATAATGTATCAGGCCAATCAGAAGCAAATCATGCGGTGAGCAGAGCTCACGCTATCTGGCCATTGGCCAATCCGGTGCTGCCGATCGGATAGCTGACAGCCAGAGCTGCACTTGTGTGATCTGATGTCATCGGATAGAAGGGAGTTTCCTGCGATAGCGTCAGTACTGCAAGCAAAAAATCATTTTTTTCTTTCTTTCTTTTTTTTTTTTTTTTTTTTACAAATATATGCTAAACTGCAAAACACCGTGGCACCTCGCATATTGACTGGGTAAAGGATACTATGCACATTTACAATTCGTGGATCCATCAAATAGTTGTATATAGCATGATTGAAAGCCTTTATTTATCTTACTTTGAAAATCATACAATCATTCCACTGTGCTCCTCCTGTTGTAAATTTATAATTGGCATCCATCCATTCTCTCTGTTTTAGTCTACCAATAGAAAATTAACAGATTTTATATCAATAGCAAATGCTGACAGGTTACATTAATTCTAACAATACAGGGGCCTGACAACATGCAAGCAGCCTTAAAAAATGGAACTACAGACCCGCATAGCAAAAACATAGTAAACTGCAAAATTGCAGTGCAGACATTTTTTATAAGGGGTGTTTGTGCTTTATTTCTGACAAAAACAATAAGTCAAGTTACGATAAAAATATAAAAGCTGTATAGATGTTGTGATATAAAAACTTGACCTATTCATTCATAAACCATAATTTAATAATATTAATTATTTAAATGCATAGTATTTTGTTCTTACTTCCTGTCCACATATCTATGCCACCCTGTCCAATTCTGACATGTAAAATCTCATCCTAACACACTGTTAATAAAGCTATATATTCACAGTCTATTTAGTGAGGGAGAAGTTTGAACTTAATGTATATTTTCTCTCTTTTAAGAGAGTCTGCAAAGGAACCCACTGCCAGGTGTCTCTATTTTACTGTACAATTCGCTTCTCCTATAGTATTGCAAACTGCTCTCTCCCCAAACATAATGCCCACAAGAGGGCAGCATCCCAATGAGTATTATTGTTATTTATTATTTATTTCTTAACACATGCCCTTATCCAGGGCGACTTACAATTGCTACAAAATATCACAGTACAAAGTATCACATTATAAAATATGACATTGTAAAGTTTCAGAATATCACATTACAGATCAGAGCAGTTGTAAAGTACAATAAAATCAGTAGCAAAAGATCAAAATCAAACACTAAAGAATACAGTAAATAATTACATGTAAGAGCGGGTTCGACTAAGAGCAGTTAACTTATATTATTATTATTATTTATTATTATTTATTTCTTAGCAGACACCCTTACCCAGGGTGACTTACAGTCGTAACCAAAAAATACATTTCAAGTATCACAGTACAAGTATTAATACAATTAAGAGCAAGATAAAATACAGTGACTTCAGTTCTAGTAAGTACAAGTATATGACAAAATACGATTCAATATCGGAGCAGATAACATGGTGCTTGGTGCAGAATGGTGCTTGGTGTTAGATCTCCCTCTCGACCTGTGAGGGCACTGTGTAACGGAAACAGAGTACCCTTAACTAAATGGCACGACAATTTATTCCGTAGGGTAGGTGGTCATTAAAGAAAGGGGTGCAGCTACGGTATCCAAACTCAATGACCCAGACGGTAAACGGTGTGGCATCCAAGGACTGGAGGAGTAGATGCGCTCGTTAACCTAGGGGTCATGAGCGAGGCTATAAATAGGGGTCATAGCTGACGTGATCTGTTCCTTGGTAAATGGTTAGTGTTGAAAACCTACAAGGAGTCTGTGTGCTGTATCGTGAACCGTGAGTTTTGTCTTGTGTTTGTTAGTGTTTTGTTAACTGTCGTCTGTTTTTTAATAGACTACCAGTTGCACGATCCGGAGCTGTAGCGAAAGCCAGCATAAACCCGGACATCACTTTCACCCCTGCATTTCACGGAGAACTGTATTACACCACTTGCATGTATTCACTATCACTGAGAACTGTGTTTGTGTTTTGTGTTGGTGTGCAAAACTGGACTTTTGGTTACGGGTCAAACCCGGGGATTTACAAATACCGAGTGATACACGCCGCTGTATCACTCCATCATTATTATTTACAGGTGTTTGCCATAAGGCTCTGGACATTGTTAATTAAATCAATAAACACCCTTGCACCTGGAAATCATTGTCTGTTTTATATTTGCTCTGCACTGCACTCACCTGTATTCACTCACCACTTTGCCACACGTGGTTGTCAGAAGAAGGATGGACTATGCAGCACTGTCGGCACTGCTGGAGCAGCTGGACAGCAGATGGGAGGCTGAGGAGAGACGGAGAGAGGAGAGGTACACGGCGCTAATTGAGAGGGTTGGACTGAGGGCACAGACAGCAGCGGTACCCGTCATGACGGCCCCAAAGGCGAGGACTCACAAAATGACGGTGGAGGATGACCCAGAAGCCTACTTGGTGGCATTTGAGCGGTTGGCTAACACCGCGTCATGGCCCCGAGAGTTTTGGGCAAGCCAATTGGGACCCTGCCTGATTGGAGAGGCACAGGCAGCTTACCAGGCTATGTCGGATGACGACGCCGCTCAATATGACCTGGTGAAGCTAGCCATCCTCCGCCGTCTGAATATTATGGAGGAAACCCACTGAGTGAGGCTCAGGGAGTACAAGAGGTCCCTGAATACACGCCCCAGGGTGGTGGCGCAACAGCTCTGTGACCACATGGCACACTGGCTCACCCCGGCACTGAAAACAAGTGCGCAGATGGGTGAGGCCGTTGTTATCAAGCAGTTTTGCCATGTGGTCGGCGTCGAGACCCAGGCGTGGATACGGCGCCACAACCCCAAAACCCTGGACCAGGCAGTAAAACTTGCAGAGGACTTTGAGGACTCCCTGGTGTCAGCCCAGTCTGGGCTACTCACCGATCCAACACCGCGGAGCATCCGAGCACCACCCCCTCTCTCTGCACCTCCACTCCCACCACCGGGACTGGCTCAACGACCTTCTAGACCGCCGGCCCCAATGGGCAACCTTGCCACCCCTCCATGAAGACCAATGTTGGCCCCCAGCTGGGGTAGAGGTGCTACCCCCGCCCATTGCCATACCAGCAGCGGGACAGATACCTAACCGCTGTACCCTCCTTTCCCCCTACCTGTTTTAGGTGCCACTAGCCGGCATCTGAAGCGGTAAGTCGAGGAAAATGGTCGGGAGGGGCCTTGTATTGTTAATGCGATTTTGGGATATGTGAAAACCCATGCATTAGTGGACACAGGGTGTGGTCAGACTTTAATTAGAGCATCTCATGCCTCAGGTCGACGAGCTTCTAGATAGACTGGGGACAGCACGGTTTATTTCCACTCTGGATCTGACGAAGGGATATTGACAGATCCTGTTAACTCGTAGTTCTAGAGAGAAAACCGCATTTTCATCACCAGAGGGGCTGTTTCATTTCACAACCATGCCGTTTGGGCTACATGGTGCGCCCGCTGCCTTCCAGAGACTGATGGACCAGGTTTTACATCCACATCATGAATATGCGGCAGCGTATTATTATTATTATTTGTTTATTTAGCAGACGCCTTTATCCAAGGCGACTTACAGAGACTAGGGTGTGTGAACTATGCATCAGCTGCAGAGTCACTTACAATTACGTCTCACCCGAAAGACGGAGCACAAGGAGGTTAAGTGACTTGCTCAGGGTCACACAATGAGTCAGTGGTTGAGGTGGGATTTGAACCGGGGACCTTCTGGTTACAAGCCCGTTTCTCTAACCACTGGACCACACAGCCTCCTGCGTATATTGATGATGTGGTGATTTACAGCTCCACCTGGAGTGAGCATTTGTCTAGGATCACAGCCATCCTTCAGTCTCTAAGGGCAGCCCGGCTGACAGCTAACTTGCGAAAATGTGCATTTGCCAAAAAAGAGACACAATACTTGGGATTTATAATGGGGAATGGCAGGGTGAAACCCGTTGTCACCAAGGTCCAGGCCTTGGTGGACACGGCAATCCCCAAAACCAAGGCTCAGGTGAGGTCTCTACTGGGGTTAACCGGTTATTACCACCGCTTTATCCCCGAGTATGCCACAGTGGTTACTCCCTTAGTTGACCTCACCAGGAAGAGCGCACCAAATTCAATTAAGTGGTCAGAAGAATGTCAGGGGGCGTTTGATATTGTTAAGCAGAGACTTTGCCAGGGCCCAGCTCTCATCACTCCAGATTTCGTGGAGATTCATCCTCCACACCAATGCGTCGGATGTCGTTTTGGGTGCAGTCCTGTCCCAAATGGCAGATGGAGTAGAACATCCCATTCTGTATATAAGGGAGCGCAACTACTCCGTTGTCGAAAAAGAGTGTGTGGACATCAAATGGGCTACTCACTCTTTGAGATACTTCCTGCTGGGGCACTAATTTGATCTCGTCACTGACCACGCCCCACTCAAGTGGTTAAGCACAATGAAGGACAGCAATGCCTGGATAACTCGTTGGTATCTGGCATTGCAGCCCTTCATGTACCACATGGTACACCGGGCGGGGAAAGACCACCAAAATGCGGATTATTTTTCCCGGGAGGGGGGAGTAATGGGAAAGGTAGATTTAGCTGAATGTTCCTTTGGCTCCACTCTGAGCAGTGGGATATGTGACAGAGATCGAATGGTGCTTAACTAAATGGCACGACAATTTATTCCGTAGGGTAAGTGGAAGTTGGTCATTTAGGAAAGGGGCGCAGCTACGGTATCCAAACTCAATGACCCAGATGGTAAACGGTGTGGCATCTGAGGATTGGAGGAATGGATGCGCTCGTTAAACTAGGGGTCATGAGCGAGGATATAAATAGGGGTCACAGCTGATGTGATCTGTTCCTTGGTAAATGGTTAGTGTTGAAGGCATCTGTAGGCGAGTACAAGAGTCTTGAACTGGATGTGAGCGGTGATCGGGAGCCAGTGGAGTGAGCAGAGCAGTGGAGTTGCGTGGGAGAAGTGAGGCAGAGAACACCAGGTGAGCAGCGGCGTCCTGGATGAGCGGACGGGTGGCGGACGCAGGGAGGCCAGCCAGGAGGGAGTTGCAGTAGTCTAGGTGGGAGAGTACCAGGGCCTGGACAAGGAGATGGGTTGCGTAGTTGGTGAGGAAGGGTCGGATTCTTCGTATGTTACTCAGGAAGAATCGGCAAGTGCGTGCCAGAGTGGAGATGTGCTGGGAATACTAGAGGCAGGGGTCCAGCATGACTCTGAGTTTCTTAGCTGAGGAGGAGGGAGAGAGTGTGGTAGATTCCAGAGGAATGGAGATAGAGAGATCAGAGGAGGGGGAGGAGGAGGGAAAGAAAAGGAGGTCAGATTTAGAGAGGTTGAGTTTGAGGTGATGCGAGTGCATCCAGGAGGAGATAGCAGACAGACAGGTAGAGATACAGGAGGGGATGGTGGAGTCAGAGGGGGGGGAAGGAGAGGAAAATCTGAGCATCATCAGTATAGAAATGGTATGAGAAACCATAGGATGCGATGAGGGGGCCCAGGGAGTGGGTGTAGAGAGAGAACAAGAGAGGACCCAAGACTGACCCATGGGGGACTCCTGTTGAGAGAGGGCGAGGTGTGGAGGTTGCTCCTTGCCAGGTTACCTGGTAAGTGTGGTTGGAGAGGTAGGAGGAGAAGCAGGCCAGAGCAGTGCCAGAGATTCCCAGGTCAGCGAGAGAGGATAGTAGAATAGAGTGATCGACAGTGTCAAAGGCAGCAGAGAGGTTGAGGAGAATTAGGACAGAGGAGAGAGAGGCAGCTCTGGCAGAGTTTAGTGAGTTAGTGACAGACAGGAAGGCGGTTTCAGTGGAGTGAGCAGAGCAGAAGCCAGATTGGAGAGGGTCGAGCAGAGAGTGGTTGGACAGGAAAGCAGAGAGCTGGCGGTGTATTGCCCGCTCGAGGGTTTTGGAGAGGAAGGGTAGGAGGGAGACAGGATGGTAGCTCTGGAGGGAGGTGGGGTCGAGGGTAGGTTTTTTGAGGAGGGAAGTGATAGAGGCTTGTTTGAAGGCAGATGGAAAGAGACCAGAAAGGAGAGAGGTGTTGAGAAGGGAGGAGATGAAGGGAAGTAGAGCAGGAGCAGCAGCTTGAAAGAAGTGAGAGGGGAGGGGGTCCAGGGCACACGTGCTGGGTTTGTGGCCCTGAAACAGGGAGGAGAGGTCAGAGTCTGAGAGGGGAGAGGGGACAGAAGGTGGAGAAGGAGGGGACACAGTGTGTGTAGGGGTTGGAGTGGGAGGGGGTGGTGGGGAGGGAGAGGTGTTAAAGTGTGTGGATATCTGAGAGGAGGGAGGAGGAGGGCGGAGGTTTTAGGAGGGAGAAGGTAGAGAATAGTTTACGTGGGTTGTTAGTGGAGCCTTGGATTATAGATTGGAAATAAGAACATTTAGCAGAGGAGAGAGTAGAGGAGAAGGAGGAGAGGAGGGAGCGGTAGAGGTCTAGGGCAGCAGGGAGTTTGGTTCTCTTACATTTCTTTTCAGCACGACAGTGTGGTTCTTGCTGAGCGGAGCACAGAGGAGAGCCAGGATTGGGGAGGGGAGGGGCGAGCAGGTTGGGAGGTGAGGGGACACAGGGAGTCGAGGGAGGAGAAGAGGGTGGAGGTAGCAGAGTCTAGAGAGTTGGGAGGAGTCGATAGGAGGGAGGTGAGAGACAGCGGTGGAGGCAAGGACTGAGGGGGAGAGAGCGCGGACGTTACGGCGAGAGGTGACAGTGGGGGTAGGAGGAGCAGGGAGAGATGGGAGAGACAGAGAAAAAGAGATGAAATAGTGATCAGAGAGGTCCAGGGGGGTGACAGAGAGAGTGGAGGGGCAGCAGGCCCTGGAGAAGGTGGTGTCCAGTTGATGGTCAGCTTTGTGGGTAGGAGGGGATGGAGAGAGACAGAAGTTGAAGGAGAAGGAGAGGGAGGAATCCAGTAGAGTGGCTGGGGTTGGAGAGATGGATAATGAAATCACCTAATAGGACAGTTGGGGTAGACAGAGTGGGGAAGGAGGAGAGTAGATAGTCGAGAGTAGATACCGCCCCCCCTGGACCTCTCGCTCCAGGGGGGGCGGTACAGTACAATTAGCAGGAGTTGACAGGGAGAGGTTAGTTGGACAGCATGAAATTCAAAGATGTTAACAGAGAGTGAGGAGAGGTCGGAGTGGACAGAAGAGTAAGGAGGGAGAGAGGAGAAGACCAGTCCCACCTCCCCGTCCAGTGAGACGTGGAGTATGGGACAGGATGTAGAGAGAGGACAGGGAGCGGTGGGGGGGAGGGTACAGACCTGACTAGTAGATGGTGTCTTCCAGAGCGCTGTTAGGTTTGGATCTTTTCCAACAGCCTCGCGCTGGACTCCCTCGCTGGACTCCCCAGGCTAGACTCCCGGCTCTTCTGTTGTGAGGATCTTCGGTTGGCTGCCGCGTCGTGCTGGCGCACAAATAGCCTAACTGACTAATATAGCAACTAGGTGGATAAAAGTTGTGTGGAAACCAATCAAATTGCAAATCAACCTCTATTCAATTTAACCACACTCACCTGGTACTAATCAAACACTATATCACCTAATTGAAACACCACCTTTATGTTACTTAAATATAGCTAATGTAATTTACTTGAAGCAGGATCACTTACCTATCTGCCTCAGACTCTGGTTACCTGTAGACTGACCACTAGTAGATTCACTCAGCTTAAGTAGCCTCCACCCTCACTTTGCAAGGGAACTGGTAACAGCTGCTAACTGCGCTAGACACAGTACTTAAGCAATACAATACTTTCAACACACTTCAATGGGAACGCACAACTACAGAATGCTGTGTGGAAACCAATCAAATTAAAACTATTTGCTTATATGAGTAAAGTCCACTATGAGAACATAGTAAGTAGGACGAGTGGATGAGAATGATTTCAATAAGAGCAATTACAAAAGACGTGAGTACTTCCGACACCTCCCCAAGACACCTGTTCATCTGTACACCTCAACTCTCAACTATACTGGACTATATGGCACCCAATTGTACCAATTCTTGCATCAGCTTGTACTTGCACTTAACTGCTCCATGCCTTGCCGCATTCAACTACTGCTCCTAACTATAACTGCATTTTGTATCTGATTTTACTCTTATAGGTAACCATACTTTTTTGTATTTGCTCTTACTGGGAAATCATTTTTAACCATTTATCATACTTACATGTTATTTACTGTAAGTCAAACTTGCTCTTGCTGTATTCTTTATTTTGTTCTTACTTAAATACATAATATATATATATATATATATATATATATATATATATATATATATATATATATATATATATATATATATATATTTAGCTCAAAGAGCCAGCTGCCCTGTGTGTATACTGTATATATATTTATTTCATGATTGCCGTGCAGGTATAATTTGTGATATAAAGCGAGTCACGATATAAACCAAGTTTCACGTTTGCCTATGACAGCACATTACGAGTGTGAGAAAAAAAGAAAGAAAACTAACAGTGAATTAAAGAGCAGTGTTTTAATACTGTATGTTTAGTCGTTCTTTACATTTCAACAAATGCATATAGTTCACTACAGGACATTTTGTATCATGAACTGGAATAAAACAGTTTGTGTCATTACTTTAAAAAATCATGAATTGTTGACTGATGACAGCTATCAATACTGTGTTTTTTTTTGTGCATTGGTATAAGACTGACTGTTAAAATTTTGTGACGTTGGTGTTTTGTAACTGAACTGTATCCCGCAGCATTTGACAGGCTGCACAAAATGTGACAATAGCGGGTTTGTGAGATGTGGAGTAGTGGTTAGGGCTCTGGAATCTTGACCGGAGGGTCGTGGGTTCAATCTCAGGTGGGGGACACTGCTGCGCTACCCTTGAGCAAGGTACTTTACCTAGATTGCGCCAATAAAAACTCAACTGTATAAATGGGTAATTGTATGTAAAAATAATGTGATATCTTGTAAGTCGCTCTGGATAAGGGCATCTGCTAGAAATAAATAATAATAATATTAAGAGAGGTAATTTCTCAAAGGACCTATGGTGCATGGCAACTGGTTTTTCAAAAATCGTGATAATAACAGGGTATTAGATTAAGTGAGGTGATATAAAACAAGTTCATCTGATATATACTGATGCACAAAAGAAAAGCAACACTCGGGACTAATGGATCTAATGAAATATTTTAAACATAGATAGCAGTAGTAATATGTTATAGCAGAGATCACCATGTTAATTTTTAACCAATGAGAATGCAGCATTTGGTTTTGACAGGTGCCCTTAGCAAATCAGGGTCGACCGGAAGTCCCACCTTTAAGTCCCACCTTTTTCTTTAAGCAATTCCGGAAGTCCCAACCTCCCGTCCTGCCACATGGTTGTAATTTTAATGTAAATATGGAGATCTCACCTCCCAACCTGTCACGTGGATGTAGTTTTTAATGCATTTTTGGAAACATGTTCTATGATTGTAGTTTATCACATTAAAATGGGGAATTAAACAAAGGTTTGGGGTATTATTTTTAATTTGTGTTATATTCTTTATTTCAAAAAATAAAATGATCAATGAAATGGGTAAAGAAGGGTGGTACATGAGCTTTTAAAAAAACAAAACAAAAAAACAGGCTTTTAAGAAAAATAAAAAGTTTGAAAACAAGGGTATACAGTTTGTTATATTCTTTATTTCAGAAAAAATAAAAAGAGCATTAAATGGGAAAAACAGGGGGGTACAAAGTGTGTTTTGCTACATATGTTATTTCAGAAAAATAAGCTTTTTTTTACAAAAATAAAGTTTAAAAAATGTTTAAAAAAAAGGTATACAGTTTGTTATATTCTTTATTTCAGAAAAATAAAATGAGCAGTAAAATGGGTGAAAACAAAAAGGGTACAAAGTGCTGGAAAAATAACAAGCTTGAAATTGGGGAAAATGTATAGTGTTGAAAAATAGAGCAAGCTGAAAATGTGAAAAAAAACTAAAAATGTATAAAGTGTTGAAATTAAAATTAGTAAAAAGGGAAAACAAAAAGGTATAAAATGTTGAAAAAATAAAGCAAGCTTGAAAATGAAGACAGTACAATGTTAAAAACAAGTACATTACACTGAGAAGAAAAGACAAAAGTGTTTTAAAATGAACAAGGATCAGATGCTGTAAAGATCTAAATAGACCTATACAGAAGTAAACTGACCCAGAGAAGCGCCTGTTGAAAAAAGACAAAATGATTAAAATAAGGAACAACCCGTTTAAGAAATGTAAATACGTCTTAACCAAACAAATAAATAAATACATAAATACACAATCTTACACAATGTAAGTCGCCCTGTGTAAGGGCATCTGCTAAGATAATAATAATAAATAATAATAATAATAATAATAATAATAATAATAATAATAATACACAAATAAAATGTGAGAACCTGTATACATTGTTATGTTAACATTTTAAAAACCTTATTGCATTATTTATTTTAAACAGCTTGAGACCCAAGCACGTGTAAAGGCAACGCACAGCGCTTCTGAAATGTCCCTCAAAGTGTCTTGAGTTTAAAACATTAAAAAGCCCAATAAAAAAAAGAATATAAACCTTGACTATCAGCTGCCATTATGCTAGACATGTTACAACATATTTGCTTAAAGAAAAAACATTTTAAAAATGAAATGCTACAAACCTTAAATGTATCTGTCTGTGTCTGAGGCAAAGAGAACTACATGGAGCTAAGGGACATCGCTCAAAGATAAGAAACTAGGGGCAACCAGCACTTGCTAACAGCATCGCTGGTCATGTGCTAAGGGTGTTGCTGGTCGCTCATTTTAAAAGATAAGAAACGGTCCAGAACCAATGGCGAATCGTTGCAGTAAATGGAAAAACAACATTGCAATGCAGTTGCTTAAAAATGAAAAACAATTTAAAAAGGGGAGAAATGTGAATTGTTAACACGTGTAGAAGCTGCATGTCCAGAGCTGTATTGCCCCGATACAGAAGGAAATGACACAGGATGGCTTTAAAAGTGTGTATATTTAAAAAAGACAAAGTGTTTTAATATTAACAAGGAACAGATGCTGTACAGATCTAAATAGACCTGTACAGAATAAAGTGACACAGGCTGGTCTTAAACAGAGAAGCGTGCCTGTTGAAAAAAGACAAAATGATTAAAATAAGGAACAACCTGTTTAAGAAATGTACATACTTAACCCAACACATAAATAAATAAATAAATAAATAAATAAAAATAAACAAAATAATAATAATAATAATAATAATAATAATAATAATAATAATAATAATAATAATAATAATAATAATGTGAGACCCTGTATACATTGTTAAGTTAACATTTTAAAAACCTTATTGCATTATTTATTTTACACAGCTGGATGTACAAGCACGTGTAAAACAGCACGGTCGGCTTCTGAAATGTCTATACCAAGTGTCTTGAGTTTAAAACATTAAAATGTCCAATAAAAAAGAATACAAGCCTTGACTCTCAGCTGCCGCTACGTTAGGCTTGTTACAATGTATTTACTTAAACTGAAGAAAAAAAACAAACAGTTTTAAAATAAAACGCTACAAACCTTTTCAGTGTCAGTGCTTGTCTGTATCTGACTGAACAAACTAAGCGAGAATTGCGAGTGCGGCTGGCAGTTCCCCCAGTGTGCTAAGGGCATTGTGGAAGTGCCATTACCTCTTCCTGTCACGTGTTTGTAGTTTTTACAGAGGTTTTACCTCGGTTAAGGGCCATGTGTGTAGTTTTAAAGCAACAGTTTTAAAGATTGTAGTTTCAAGTCAATCTTGATCTTAAGAAAACGAATTATTACAGAAAATGGTAAATAAAACTAAAGTATAGAGTAGTTGTTGTATTTTTTAATGTATACAAACCGTCAGGGCTACAACATTGTTGTTGTACAGTTTCAATGCTGTGAATATTCCATACGTTACAAATGTGTGCAATATGACTTATAGGAGTCTTATCCTAGAAAAGATTAGGGAGCTTTTAATTCAAGTTGAATGTGGGTCGGTAAATGACGACTTTATTTTGTGTCGAGTAGATTGGCTGTTGGAAAGAATAGGGCAGATATTGGCATGTATTGATGAAAATATTGATGAAGGTGCCAGAACTAACTTGAAGATAATTCGCCATCAAATTCTACGCAGTACCAGTGACGACAGTATAGCAGAAGAGTCCGCAGCGGTAGGCCAAACTGGGACAGGAAGGGATTCAAGGAAATGCATGCATATGGATTAGGGAGTGGTTAACAGGTAGAAAACAGAAAGTACTGATTAGAGGAGAAACCTCAAAATGGAGCGAGGTAACCAGTGGTGTACCACAGGGATCAGTATTAGGTCCTCTGCTATTCCTGATCTACATTAATGATTTAGATTCTGGTATAGTAAGCAAACTCGTTAAATTGGCAGATGACACAAAAATAGGAGGAGTGGCAAACACTGTTGCAGCAGCCAAGGTCATTGAAAATGATCTAGACAGCATTCAGAAGTGGGCAGACACATGGCAAATGAAATTTAATAGACAAAAGTGTAAAGTACTGCATGCAGGCAATAAAAATGTGCATTATAAATATCATATGGGAGATACTGAAATTGAAGAAGGGAACTATGAAAAAGACCTAGGAGTTTATGTTGACTCAGAAATGTCTTCATCTAGACAATGTGGGGAAGCTATAAATAAGGCCAACAAGATGCTCGGATATATTGTGAGAAGTGTTGAATTTAAATCAAGGTAAGTAATGTTAAAACTTTACAATGCATTAGTAAGACCTCACCTAGAATATTGTGTTCAGTTCTGGTCACCTCGTTACAAAAAGGAAATTGCTGCTCTAGAAAGAGTGCAAAGAAGAGCAACCAGAATTATCCCGGGTTTAAAAGGCATGTCGTATGCAGACAGGCTAAAAGAACTGAATCGATTCAGTCTTGAACAAAGAAGACTACGCGGCAATCTGATTCAAACATTCAAAATCTTAAAAGGTATAGACAATGTCGACCCAGGGGATCTTTTTGACCTGAAAAAAGAAACAAGGACCAGGGGTCACAAATGGAGATTAGATAAAGGGGCATTCAGAACAGAAAATAGGAGGCATTTTTTTACACAGAGAATTGTGAGGGTCTGGAACCAACTTCTAATGTTGTTGAAGCTGACACCCTGAGATCCTTAAAGAAGCTGCTTGATGAGATTCTGGGATCAATAAGCTACTAACAACCAAACGAGCAAGATGGGCTGAATGGCCTCCTCGTTTGTAAACTTTCTTATGTTCTTATCAAGAAAACTTAGAATGATGAACGGATTATGAGTGCACGCACGTAAAGCATAAGTCCATTTAAAACGTTAAGAGTAACGTTAGCTACTAATTGGTGGCGCGCTTTGAGTTGTGAAAGCGACCCAGAAAATGTACTTCGTAAACGATCAAAAGTCATAACTACACAAGAACAACACTGTCCAATGTGTAATTAATTAAAATAATTACACTTAAAGTCCACAAGAAACAAAAAAAGAGACCGGAGACCGCATTACAGAAGAAAATCATAACTTCGTGCTCGGGTATGTGAATGGCTAGAAATTGCGGTGGGTAACATTAGCTATCTAACGTTAGCTAATATAATTGTAATCGCTCTAGCTAGAGGAATAAATTATGCAAGGAGTAGTACAGTAGCCTGCCTACCTTATCCTATTCAGGTGATCTCTCTGGAACAAAGAACGACTGAATAGCCTGATTGGTTCTCCTTGTTCGACAGTTATGAGCATGAACTTCTCCCGCTTCATGCTGTCTAAGGTCACAAACTCCGCCGTGAAAGGTCGAAAATTATTTTCTGCACACAGTGCTCCGGGCTTTGAAAATATTGTCATGAACTTTGTTCACCCATGTAAAATCCTTCTCCCATTCGTCTCCTTTTTTTGCATCCGTTTTTTTTTTTTTGAGGTGTTACCGAATTTGCCATCGTGTCTGAAATCGGTCAGCTAGGTTATATGTTTCATAGCTACATAGCTGACAGCGGCACACACCACCCAATAGGATTCACAACTGCCTTTTCGCGCAGTATGTGTAAAGTGAATAATTGTTAATCAAATGAACTACACTTCCCATAATTATCTGACAACTCTGAGATGGATCCGGTTCCGGTAGGAAGTTGGTGTTTCACCAGAGACGATCTCTGACTTCTCATACTTGAAAAATATATTTGGCTCAGTAGTGCAAAATACGGAACAAATTGCGTTCCGTATCGATTTGAAAAGGAACGCAACATTTTATTTACCAATACGGGACGGGTGGCAACCTTACTGCCTGTATCGAGCTTAGAGAATCTGTAAAAAGCACAATATCAATTTCTTTAAATTTCTCTATTTTGCTTGGCCATAAGTATTTAATTATTTATTTCTTAGCAGGCGCCCTAATCCAGGGCGACTTACAATTGTTACAAGATATCACATTCTTTTTTACACACAATTACCCATTTATACAGTTGGTTTTTTTACTGGAGCAATCTAGGTAAAGTACCTTGCTCAAGGGTACAGCAGAAGTGTCCCTACCTGGGATTGAACCCACAACCCTCCGGTTAAGAGTCCAGAGCTAACCACTACTCCACACTGCTGCCCGTATTCCTTATTTTAACATATTCCTGTCCTTTTATCTTAGTTTCCATTTCATTTCCTTTCATGCTAATTATTGTAGTTAACAGTTCACATATTTTTCGTTTTTTAAATCTCATTTTGGAATCAATGTTATCTCTATTTTCCATTCTTTTTAATTTACTCAACTTAATCTCTTTTGCCCAATTTGTCATATGAAATGCGAATGTTCCACCAGACTTTTCCCCATTTTCTCTTTTTATATTCACGATACCAATTTGTTCCAATACTCCCCGTCACTAGATATTCTTCACAAAAAGAATCTTATTCTAATACCTTTATATTAAGTTTGAGTGGGCTCCAATAATGGCGCCTGGTGAGTCGCGCATTGAATCATGGGATATCAAGATTGAACCATGGGATGGAATGCCCTATGCTTTTTTTTTTTACTATCCTTGGTTCCGCACATAGCAACGAGGAGGACTGTGAAAATGGTGCTGGGTAGGGATCCAGGGAAATAACCTGTAATATTAATTTAGCGTGTTTCAAAAATAGAGAAGCGAGGGCTAATATCGTCCACCGTTAGGACAAGTCCTCAAGGAACCGTGCACCATGCCATCACCTCAGGCCCTGGCAGTGCTAGATGTAGTGCTCCGAGTTCCCTGTATTTTCATTATCGACGCCATCTTTAACTCTTACCATGATCCGGGCTCTGGGTTGGCTGGCGCAGCAGCACGGGTTTTAATCAGGTTATTAGGTAAGTTGTACTGAGTTCAAAATGCATTATTATTCAAATAAGGTGTAACCTGTCAATTTCGCTTTTTTATTGTCATTGCTTAAATCTTGTTTACTTAGTTTGTTCACCTGCTGAACAAGTGCACAGACCCGAGTCCACGGAAAGCCGTGTTTTAAATAAGTATTTGGGTTAAAATTCATGTCTGATACATATTTGTTACATTTAGGTGATCTATTCACTGCAATGTATAACTTTTTTTTTAACAAATGGTTGTATATGAAAGTATAATACCGGGGTCACGGTAAATGGTAGCCCGGGGGGCGTATACTGCGCATGCGCTGGTTTCTGACTTTAAAGGGAGGGGGTTCACGCATGCCTTAAATCACATCGTTTTAATAATACTTTTTAATATGACATACCGTTAAATGAATTAATATAATACTGTATTTGTTGTTGTTATCACTTAATTATAGTGGTTAACGTTACTTACTACCCTGTTTACAAATATTTTGTATATTGACTAGTCAATGCATTTACTGTGCGATTTATTTTGATGTGCAATTATTTATGTTAACAGTTATCTTTTTTTTTTTTTTTTTTTTTTTTAATAAATTATGACTAGGAATTTGTATGACCCCTTCTCAGCTGAGTTGAAATTATCTCTTTTTTTAAGTTGTACTATAGATGTAAATATTGAAGCCGCCTTAATTATTTTCGTTAATATATGTATAACACGACAATTTTATTTATTTATTAGCAGACGCCCTTATCCAGGGCGACTTAAAATTGTTACAAGATATCACATTATTTTTACATACAATTACATTATTTTTTTACACATTATTTTTACATACTATTACCCATGTATACAGTTGAGAGCAATCTAGGTAAAGTACCTTGCTCAAGGGTACAGCAGCAGTGCCCCCCACCTGGGATTGAACCCACAACCCTCCGGTCAAGAGTCCAGTGCCCTAACCACTACTCCTCACTGCTGCCCTTAATCAATTATATAAGTATGACAATCAAATTAGCTTATTGTTATGTGGATTTAAAACAAACATGCACGCTTTACCGGCATTGCTTCTCACACTTATTCTACAACATATTTAAATAATGTAAACTATTGGAAAAATATAGGAAAACTGCAAACTTACCGTGGTAACTTAAACCATCTAGTTACAGTATTATAGAAACGGCATTTTTGAAGCAAAAAGTTTAAATGAGATATATACACACACACACTAAAAACACATCTAATTAAATACTCCAATAATCATTTGTTAAAGAATAAAAAAAAAAAAAAAGAAAACATAATCAATATCCGGAGGACGGTTTTTCAACATTTTTAATTTGGATAACAGTGATCTGGACTGTGTAGGCCTAATCCTATATTGTGATAGAAATTCAGTAATCCAGCAGAGACATTTTCTGAAAAAAATTTATCAAAATGACCCAGGTAAAAGTAATCTCGATCACAGAATATAGGATTACAAAATCCAGATGCATCACTGTTATCCAGATTAAAATTTTTGCAAAACCGGCCCCTGAAGATAAAAATAAATGAAACACAAATTTACTATTATGCCTAGATTGATACAATGACAAATGTCACATTAAAAAAAAAAGAAAAACTAATGGCATTTCGGTCCTGTTCTTATTTAAATTCCCAACTGAACTCTCCCTTTAAATTAAGAAGTTCGCTCATACGCAGTATAAGTTTTATGTCCTGCCCTAAAGACAATTTTGTCATATTCTTAGTTTGTTAAACCCTGTGGCTGTGCAGGGAGTACTGGTTTATTTTCATATAAAGTTAGGCGTATTCATCTCAGTGTACCAGTTTATGTTGTGAACACCTGTGTGTTGCCTGGATTGTTCATTTCTAAAAGGATAGAGTAGCGAATCTGTTTAATAATGCATAGAATAAAGTTAACATACACAAGTACTTAGTACACAAGTACCTACTGATGATGATATATGGCTAGTAACCTATTCCATCACATAGGTTACTAGCTATATATCACACCTACAGTTAAGGTAATGAAATACTGTAATTAAACGTACCATATACCAAACTTTGAAAATCAAAGAATACGATTCAGTACTTTGACACACTACAGAACTTTAGTAATCATTAAATTTAAAAAATTCAGTAATTGCTCAATAACAATAGATGTGATCTCCAGCCTTTACTGACGAAGTACTGTAGAAGAAAAATCAAGAACGAGGTGACTTGTTTTAATTTGCTTATCTACAACAATTTAAAGCCCGGAATGCTAACGTGTCTATTAAAAAATAAAATAAAAATGTGGCTGCGGACAGATGAGATCCTGGTAAAACTTTTGGCATGTACCAAATTAGCGTTGTTTAAAACTGTTCCCTTATGTTAACACATGAATTTAAGAATTTTTTTCTGTCAGTCACCGTCACACAGCAAGAGGATTTTTAAGTAGGCAGAGTGAAAACAGATAAACTTGCGTACAGCTTTTTTTATGATGTTCAATCAGGAAACCACATTTGTTCAAATACAGGCAAATGAACAAAAAATAACTGAAAACAATGCATCTTTCTATGCAGCTTTCATAAAACAAATAACAAACACATTCCAGTTAATTGTAAAACTGAAGGTGTGTGTATATATATATATATATATATATATATACACACACACACACACACACACACGCATATACACTGAATGTTTCCTTTGTGTCTCTTTTGTCAGTCAATAAGTCTTTCTTTATTTATTTATTTATTAATTATTTCCCTGTCATGTTGAGCGAAGTAGCTGCAGACAGTGGTTGTTATCATTAACGCAAATTTCAAATTTTGTGATTTAATTTTAGCGCCAGGAGTTGGTTGCCAAGTTACTAAGGCTACGTACACACACACAGGCTAAATGCGGTTGTGAGTTCACCTTTTGCTCTTAATGTGGTTTGTATACACACACAGTTTGGTTACAAAGGGCAGCGACAACCGCACTAGGTAATACTGTTTGGAACAAGTATCGAGCCGGTTATTAATTCAGTTTGGTTAGTTAATGCGCACTAACTTAGAGTGTGTTTTACAACCGCAGGTGGTGCTCAATGGATTTCTGCGCAACTAATGATGTCATTGTTTATCAGACATTTCCGTGTGATAAACATGGCTAAAAAAAATATATAGGTGCCTGAGCCAATTTGATTTTATAATATTGATGAATAGTAAATTCATAACAATGGTAAATAATGCGTACATATAATACACTTTTTTATTTAAAGTACAGTTGTATAATATTTTGTTGTAAGAAAAAAAATGTATTTTTGGTTTTACAACTTAAATAAAACAATATGGGACAATTCGTATCCCCAAACGCCACAGTGCGACCGCAACTCGTTTTCGGGATTTGGGAGCTGAATTTACCGTCACGGGATTCCCGGGATTGCAACCACACGTAATTCATCACGTGATTACAGGTGCGTTCGGGTGATTTTGACAGTACAGTTGATCAAAGATCAGATAATTGACTCTCTACTGTATTCATAAAAAAATAACATAAAACCATTCTTAAGTAGCAACTTGGTGTAAAGTTTTGTGAGCAAGATATGCCTGTTGACATTAGTGTTCTGTGATACCTCATTTAGGGAGTATCTATGATACCATGCACAGTATCATGATATTCGATACTCTCACGATACTTTGGATCGGATCTTATGTCCATTACATGTTAAATGGCTGCCAACTTCCTTTTTTTGCAAGTGCAAAGTACATAAGAGGCTAATACACAGTTAATAATGCATCGTGGAATGCTTGTTGTTTAAATTTTATATATACACACACACACACATATATATGCATGCATACATACATACACACATACATACACACACACACACACACACATACATACACTGCTGAAAACAAGTTCCAGTGTATTCAAAGGTCATTGTCACTGACTATATAATTTAAATAAAGCTGGTAAGAAAGAGCAACACTTGGTGTAAGCGACACCAATTTTTAATTTTTTTTATTTCTTGCATATAAAAAGAGAACTCTGGCATTTTTGGCCAGCTTTAAATACTCTAATTACAAGGACTCTCTTAAGGAGGCTGTGTGGTACAGTGGTTAAAGAAAAGGGCTTATAACCAGGAGGTCCCCCGTTCAAATCCCACTTCAGCCACTGACTCATTGTGTGACCCTGAGCAAGTCACTTAACCTCCTTGTGCTCCGTCTTTCAGGTGAGACGTAATTGTAAGTGACTCTGCAGCTGATGCGTAGTTCACACACCCTAGTCTCTGTAAGTCGCCTTGGATAAAGGCGTCTGCTAAATAAACAAATAATAATAATAATAATTCTTATAGATAACAAAATAACACAGAAATACTTTACTTGAAGTAGACTTTTTATAACTAGGCCAGATGTTTTACATACAGGGGTATCTTAGAAGTGCCCTAAAAACACGAGCAAGGAATGAAAAAATGAAGCACTGTTGTGGAAGCTGATTCACATGGTTACTTCAAGAAATGGCTTGATGAGGTTGTTGCTTGGATCAATAAACAACCAAATGAGCAAGATGGGCCAAATGGACCTCCTCTTGTTTGTAACATTCAGGGTTCTCGCCAGCGCTGTTGAGCGTAACTGGCCGTTACGTTGTTACCTGGAAAAATGACGCTGTTTTCAGTTTGCGTAACAGCCAAAAAATAATAATTCCTTTATGTGATAGAAATTGGTTTTTTTAAATTACTTGTTTCGCACTGGAAAAACTTTAGCCACTTAAATACTATAAACAGGTTATAAACCTACTGTTTCAGCAAGGCAAAAAGATGTGTATTTTATTTGAAAACACATAGATATTTAAATGCCAGACCCTACCATTTACAATACACATAAATATTAAATATAAATTGCACAATAACTCTGATTCTCATTTAATAAATGCCAACATTTCCTAAATTCTGAATAGGTTTGCAGATATATTCACGTACTGCATAATCCTTTACATTATTTTGACTGATGTGGCTTTCTTTCCACTATAGAACGGTAAAGCAAAATTGTGCCAGTAGACAGTGCTATTAGTGTATGTTAATATTAATGCCTCCCTGACCGACTGCAGCTCTAGTTACACAAGATTGTACTAATGTGATTAATAATATTATGTACATACTGTTAATGTTGTAATACATAATGTTGTTGAAGCTGACACCCTGGGATCCTTCAAGAAGCTGCTTGATGAGATTCTGGGATCAATAAGCTACTAACAACCAAACGAGCAAGATGGGCCGAATGGCCCCCTCTCGTTTGTAAACTTTCTTATGTTCTTATTAGTATGATTGTACAGCCACTACTGTGTTTAAAAAAAAAAACAAAAAAAAAAAACTGTTCTTTCACCTGGGACTACTGACAGTAATATTGCACTGCTTCTGACATTAAAACTCAATAAATCATAGTGAGACGAATCCTTCTTTTTAAAATAATAAATGTGTTTATTATTTTATTAAATTATTCCTCTTTCGCACCCTCTCTCTTACTATTTCCAAAATATATTTCAATACATTTTAAAGAGATAGCAAACAATGGGGGGGGGGGTCTAGTAATTGGTCTTTACAATTTGTTTTTTAAATTTTTTTCCGTTTGGATGCCATGTGGGTTTTTTAAATTTTTTATTTTTGTTGTTTTTTTTATTTTTTTACAAGCAGCGTCGTCCGCTGACTGTTTCTAATTAGAGCCTCTGTCCTCCTGCCAAACACAACGTTTGTGGCATGCATATGTTATGTGATCAAGCTAAAGAGCTTTTATTGGGCAAAATGAAATCAAACTAAACAGTCTGTGTTGATTCATCTACCAGCACACATTGAATGTGCTGGCAGTCTTACACAAGTACATTTTTCAAAGCCTTCGCCACCATGGCGAACTTCGGGGAAAAAAAAAAGCAAAACTCCACAATCACATGATCACAGTAAAGTTTATTAGAATATTTAAAATGTGAGATGATGCACGTTATTAGTATAGCTTTTTTTAGTAATCAATAAGAAGCCTATATTATTTTAACTACAAATAATACAATACAACTCACATGCAGAAACTAGTACTATGCAGTAAGTTTAGAAAACCTAATATTTATAATATTTTTGAAAAGAATAAAAACAGCACTAATCACATCTACATAATCGTAGGCTATTAATGTTTTGAAATATAAAAACAGGTTTCTCAGTCGGACAGAAACGATAACACTGGCAAAAATCTAGTTTCCCCTCTGTGGAATGGCATCCATGCATTACTAGGGAGTACGTCATCCTATGAAGCAGACTCTGCATCTACCTACTGACAGCCATAGATATAGGATATTATATATGCTGACAACTACTTCCACAAAGCGTAAGCATGTGCATGACTTGTTCTGCCTCGCCTGCAGGGGGTTGAGAGGATCTCCGTTTCACCGCCCCCACTCCCGCCCCCCGCTCATCCCACCACCACGCTGTGAAAATTCCTGGTGAGAACCCTGACATTTCTTATGTTCTTAAAGTCACTACAACATAACACCTCCGTGAATCTATACTGTTCAAATATTTTAGAAAGTAAAACAATTAAACAGAGTATAATGCTAAACTTGACTAGCCTGATTGAATCATGTGCACTGTAAAACATTTCTTTTTAAACTAACACAGTAATGTGTTGCATTAGGGAATACGCACAAACGTTGTATTCCTTTATTTTAAACACTGTGTTCGTTTTACAATTTTATAGTGTTGGATATTTTGAAAATCACCACTTTCAAATAATTTAATAAAATTAGTTCAGCAGAATAAAAAAAAAAATTAATAAAAACGCTGCTAACATACGCAATTCAGTTGTGAAAAATTAAAAGTTAAGCATTATTTTTAAATGCTACATTTCCAAAACAAAACAAATGAGCCACGAATGTAGATGCCTTTCTCTTACGTGCTATTAGAACATTCTGTTTCAAGCCAAATTTCTCTGTCAAAACAAAACCCCAGTGCACTTTAAATAAGAACATAAGACATTTTACTAGCAAGAGGAGGCCATTCGGTCCATCATGCTCATTTGGTTGTTAAAAATCTTGCAAAGTAAATTAGACAAAAGGTTACCACTAGACTTACAATAATAAACTGCAAGTACTTTTCATTGCTTTCATGCTGAACCTGTAGCCGCCTGCATGGGCGGACTTGTGTTGTGTGACTCGGAACCTCTGCAGATGAGGCGTCGCATTGATCCTGTAGTGTTGGGGAAACTGATATGCTGGCAGTGAAGTCTGTATTCATCCTGGTCTTTCCACCGCTCATGCATGCAATTCAAAGCACAGGGTTTTCACAAATGTCACATTACATGCACATAAAATACGGATTAACACAAAATCCAAAGAATATAAAAACATCGCAAACATTTGACATGCGGTAGAGTTTTAATGACACATGTCGGCAAATTTTATTTTTGCACTTTCTAGCAAATGCACTGTAATGACGGAGTAAACAAGAATCAATGAACTCCCTTTTGATCAGCTTCTAGTGCATTCCTGTTTTATGTTATCTTTGCTGTCACAAAGCATCATTAGCTTTAACTGCTATGATTAAACCAAAAATCGATTTTTCGATCGATTACATTGTTAAAAAAAAAAAAGTGTTCCCTTTCTTCAATTCGAAGCGACGCCCTTGAGGTAGGTATTGCTGAGCTCTCTATACCAGAGCTGCGAAGGCCTCTTCCTGGGATGGCAGCTCGGTCCCGCCCACCGAGGGTATAAAACCGTCACTCACAGGAAGATCTCCCTCTTTTTCCCTCTCAAGACGGTAAGGTAAGACCTCTGTGTTGAGCTGAGCGTGTTGATAGAAAATAACTTCTTGAGTCGATTCGAGTCAGTTGTATTTCCCTGGCATTCGTGCTGAAAGCTGGCTTGCCGCTTTCCTGGAATCAATGACTTAAAAAAGTCCTTTTATCTTTCTGTCTTTCAGCGGCCTCATCGCTTGCGCAGTAGGCCGCTCTTTACATCTGTCTGTCGTATGTGATCGACTGTCTGTGCAGTCATCCACGAATGATTGTCTGTCTTCTTGAGAGTACCGTGTCCTCCTCGGGGCCAGGCCTGGCCGTATCCCCGCTGTCGAGTGACCTCCAGCCGCGCTCTCCTCCTTGGGGCTAGTCTTTGCCGTATCCCCGTTGTAGAATGGAGCCACCGGCCGAGCCCGACCACTGCGGTGAGTTCGGTTGTGTAATCTCTCTTTCTCTATCTTTCTGATATAGATATATAATATTTTATTGTCTGCTTAAACTCGCCCACCGCAGCTTGACCCTCGTCCCCCTGTTGCGCTGCGCTGACCAGGTGTGTGTGTTGACCACGCGGTTAGGGTACGCACTTTGCGTAGCGGCTTCCCTGGTGCTGCGGTACCGTGGCGCACGCATAGCCCGTGATATTTCTATATCGTTGCACAAGTGCTCAATGCAGGCGACGTATAGTCCAGCACCTCAGCGGTAGTGCACGATAGCGTTGCATGGTACATAGTACCCTAGTACGCAGTGTGCACAGTGCTCGGTACGCACAGTGCACGTGGTGCGCAAGTGCTAGTACCTCTACCGCTGTAGTGCAGTTACGCATGGTGCACACGGTATGCAGTTCACATAGAGAATTGTGAGGTCTGGAACCAACTCCCCAGGTATGTTGTTGAAGCTGGCACCCTGGGATCCTTCAAGAAGCTGCTTGATGAGATTCTGGGATCAATAAGCTACTAACAACCAAATGAGCAAGATGGGCTGAATGGCCTCCTCTCGTTTGTAAACTTTGTTATGTTCTTATGGTACCCACTGCGCGGGCGCTTGGAACGCATGGGGCAAGCAGTGCACGTTGCGCTCGTTGCGTAAGCACTGCTTACTACATAACAAGCAGTGATCGGTACATGTACGTGCTTGGTGCCCAGCGCATCTGTGGTAATACACAATAGCGTTGCACGGTACGCGGTGTGCGTAGTACCCCAGTACTCAGTGTGCGCAGTGCTTAGTACACACAGTGCTTGTGGTGCGTAAGTGCTAGTGCTAGTACCTCTACCACTCCAGCACTGCTCAACCTAGTGCATAGCTCACGGTGCTGCACGGTACCTGTGAAACAGGACACTCAGTGCGCACGGGGCTCAGCATACATGTTGCATGCAGTGTACATAGTGCACGGTGCATACGTAAACTGGTTCTACACTAGTGCTCATACGCGGCGCTGTACGCGGTGCACTATGTGCCCACGGTACTCGGAGCACAGTGCGCAGTGTTAATACCTTGTAACGCTAGTGAGTGTACACACTACGTTAACACTTACCAGTGTTCAACTTAGTGCGAGCAGTGCCTCAGTGCTAATTCACAAAGTCAGACCCATCTGGGTCCCATCCCTGTACGGCCCACAGGGTACCCTCTGCGTGTGGTGGTTGGTACAAAGCTAGTGCTTTCGAGCGCGCGGTGCTTCACAGTACACGGTGTACGTAGTGCGTACGGTACTCTGCGCACGGTGCTCAGTAGGCAGGTGTCTAGTACATTAGTGCGCATAGCGCCCTCGGGTGCTCAGTGCACGAGGTGCCTCGTTGCCCTCTGCCTGTAGATGGTGCTCCGCTGTAGGCTACGCACTGCCCCGGTCGTGTGACTGCATGTAGTCCAGGCTAGGCACTCCTGTCCAGTTAATACGCTGTGTTTACTCTTTTTCTGTGTAACAGCCTACATCGCTTTGCGATTGCAGTCTGCTTAAAACCTTACAGCGATCGCTGTTTTGTTGCTGTGGCCCCAGCTCAGCCGATAACGCCGGCCCCGGAGCTGACACCGCTTGCACCGGTGGTTGCCCCGGATATTACGGAAGCAGATTTCAGCTTTGCTGAGGAGGACCATGATGCAATTTTGTCGCGGCCTCATGGGAAGGTGGCTCCTTCCTTCAAAAGCAGCCCCTACCTCCCCTGACCATTACTTTGGACCAGCGGTTGAGGAATTGCTGCAGCGCTCCCACCGAGAACGCAAGGCGTCTCGGCAAGTAGAGAATGAGACGCTGGCGCCTGCCATACTCGCCAGGCTGTCCGGCCGGGCGAATGGTTTATTACACTGGACCGAAAGAGCGCGGATTCCAAGTTCCTTTTCGTCCAGCGCACAGGAAGTATCTCCACTTCGCCTTACAGGGGGGCGTCCTGAGTTTCTGTGCTGTGATTTGACCTCTCCTTAGCCCCCCTCATGTTTCAAAGTGCATGGATGCCATCCTAGCTCCCTTGCAGCTGCAAGTGATCAGGGTGATGAATTACCTGAATGACTGGTTGATCTGCCCAGTTGTAGGAAGGAGCAGTGGCCCACACAGTGCAAGCCTGCCTGTCGGACGACAGAGTAGCTGCCATTTGCAACTGTCTGGCCCTGTTCAACAAGGGTTCACAGTACAATTGGTGTTGTGTTAAAAACTATTGGGTCTGATGGCCACGGCTTCATCACCCACCCAAGCCACCCAAGTGTGGCTCAGTGCCTTCGGCTGCACCCCAAGCACGACAGACACCGTCAGCTGATCGTGTCTTGCATATTCTGGGAAGCCCTACGCTGGTGGAGTCAAGCCTCCCTGCGCATAAATGCGTGGGAGCTGAGAGCAGCCCACGAGTGGCCCAAAGGGTTTTATGCGGCTTTCACGCCTATACTGCTGTTCCCGACTTTTCTAGAAAAAGTCAGGTTAGAGAAAGCGTCAGTTCTCCTAGTGGCTCCCAAGTGGCCCAGGAGAATGTGTGGTTTTCGACCCTGTGCCAGCTGTTGCATAGCCAGCCCTGGGAGATTCCACTTCGTTTGGACCTCCTCAGTCAGGCGAAAGGCTCTCTTTGGCACCTGGAACCAGGCAGGTTCCAGCTGTGGGTCTGGCCCCAGTAAGGGACCGCTGGCTTGCCCTAGGGCTATCGGACGCGGTTGTGGGTACGATGCAGAGCGCTAGGACGGACTCAACTAGGTCTTTGTATACCTATAAGTGGAAGTATTTTCAAGCTTGGTGTCTGGCTAGAAACCATGACCCCATCACTTGCCCTATGCCAGTCATATTGCAGTTCCTGCAAGAACTGCTTGATGCTGGAAGATCACCTTCCACCTTGAAGGTGTATTTAGTGGCTATCTCTGCTTGCCATGCCCCCGTAGATTCTATGTCTCCGGGTGCGCATTTTTTGGCTACCTGTTTCCTTAAAGGTGCACGGCGATTACGCCCTCCTAGGAGGACTGTTCTCCCTGAATGGAGCCTTAATATTGTACTAAAGGCTCTCACGAAAGCCCCGTTTGAGCCTTACACTTCATAGAGCTGAAATACCTGTCTATGAAGACAGCCTTCCTCTTAGCTATCACCTCTGTTAAGCGGATCAGTGAGCTGCAGGCGATGTCTGTGCACAGCTCCTGTATGCGTATTTGGGAGGATGGCAGAAGGGTGTCTCTGCGCATCAACCCTGCTTTCCTCCCCAAGGTGATTACAGCTTTCCACATTAACTAGTCTGTGGAACTGGAGTCTTTTCATCCACCTCAGTTTGCTTCAATGAAGGATGAGAGATTGAATTTCCTCTGCCCAGTGTGGGCATTGAGATGTTACGTGCTTAGGACAAGAGCTCTGCGTCAATCTGACCAGCTCTTTGTCTGTCACAGAACACGGACCCTTGGACAGCCCCTCTCTAAGCAGCGTCTGTCACACTGGATTGTGGACACAGTCTTGACTGCGTATAATGGTGCTGGCTTGCCCCACCTGGTAGGGTAGCCGCACACTCAACTAGAGGGTTGGCTACATCTTGGGCCCTTTTCAAAGGTGCCTCAATGTCTGACATTTGTACTGCGGCTAGCTGGGCTATGCCACATACTTTCTCCAGGTTCTACCGTATTAATGTGGTAGACCCTGCCTTGCCTTCCGCTAACCTTTCAAACTATTTATGCTTTAAACTGAACATATCACAGATGTAACTTATTGTATGTATCTTGATAGATTATACATTCTCAGGGCATGAAGTTAAGGTTGTGAAGGGCAAGGCAATGTTGCCTTCTTTGGGTGTGAAGATTCAGGGGCACAAAGGCAGTACAAGGGGGCAAAAAGGCAAAACACAAATCCAACCCAAAGGGCAACAAGGCGATTTCATACTTATTCATAAAACAACAAAAAAATACAGAGAGCCTGTTATATTGATGAAATTGTAATTCAAACAAACACAAATCTGTGTTTTGTGAGTGATTCACACCCTTCTTACAAAATTAAAATATAGGTACATTTTCCATTGAAAAATCAAATGGTGTAAAATAAAATCTAATTTAAAAACAACAAACTTTTATTATGAAAAAACACAAAGGGTCATTTAGCAAAATTCAGGGTATTTTTACTAAACTCGGTCACAAACCACTAACTCATACATAGATTAGACAGAGGGTTAGATTAGTGTTCCGCGGTATATGGTATATCTTGATATATGACCTATGGTATATCTTGATACCAAAATCCTACGATACCTGATATCAGAGTAAAATAAAAATATCGAAGTATCACGGTTTTTCGATACCGTGTTTTATTTATTTATTTATTTATTTATTTATTTATTTTTGAGCTTTTAAAACAAAACTCTTTAATTGTGTGCTTTAAAAACAATATGAACTAAGCTTACTCGCTTAGCGAAAGTGGCCAACTACCCTCTGCGTTCTGGGAAAATTAAATTACTGCAGAAGTCCTGGCGAATGCTAGAGAAAAGCTTGGTGTGGAAGTATTTTGGATTTCAGCCAGATGACAACAGCAATCTGGTTGAACGCAGACAGTCAAAATATCGAACATGTTTTAAAGAAGTGAAAAACAAAAACAGAGGAAATGCCACCAATTTATTGAAATATCTTTGAGATCGCCACCCCGTTCACTTTGACTGTAGTTTCTTCCATTATTTTAGCTTAAGTGAATTCCAGTGCATATTATAAAAAAAAAAGTCACAGCAAAGATTAACACATAAAACAGGAATGCGCTAGAAGCTGATCAAAAGGGAGTTCATTGATTCTTGTTTATTTTTGTCATTGCAGTGCATTTGCTAGAAAGTGTAAAAATAAAATTTGCCGACACGTGTCATTAAAACTCTGCCGCATGTCAAACGTTAGCGATGTTTTTATATTCTTTGGATTTTGTGTTAATCCGTATTTTATGTGCATGTAATGTGACAGCTCTGAAAATCCTGTGCTTTGAATTGCATGCATGAGCGGTGGAAAGACCAGGATGAATACAGACTTCACTGCCAGCATATCAGTTTCCCCAACACTACAGGATCAATGTGACGCCTTATCTGCAGAGGTTCCGAGTCACACAACACAAGTCCGCCCATGCAGGCGGCTACAGGTTCAGCATGAAAGCAATGAAAAGTACTTGCAGTTTATTGTTGTAAGTATAGTGGTAGTCTTTTGTCTAATTTTACTTTCTTTGCAAGATTTTTAACAACCAAATGAGCATGATGGACCGAATGGCCTCCTCTCGCTAGTAAAATGTCTTTATGTTCTTATTTAATGTGCACTGGGGCGTTGTTTTGACAGACATTTGGCTTGAAACAATTATGTTCTAATAGCATGTAAGAGGAAGGCATCTACATTAGTGGCCCATTTGTTTTGGAAATGTCGCATTTAAATATAATGCTTAACTTTTAACTTTTTACTACTGAATTGCGTATGTTAGCAGTGTTTTTAGTAATGCAGTTCGCCAGAAATACTCTGTTTACTTGTTTTACTTTCTAAAATATTTGAACAGTATAGATTCATGGAGGTGTTATGTTGTAGTGACTTTAAGAACATAGGAAATGTTACAAACAAGAGGAGGTCCATTTGGCTCATTTTGCTCGTTTGGTTGTTTTATTGATCGAAGCTATATATATGGAACGCATATAGGAACCCATATATGCTGTACCGGTATTCAAAAATGGCCTTTTTCGTGACTTTTGAACTCTCCTTAAGGTCAATGTAAAACTAGCTTATAACTCCTTACAGAGTGCAGATAGTCATGGTTATTATGGAACACAGATAGGAACATATGTTCTATCCAAAAAGTATGTTGTACTATTAATCTATGGTAAAATGTAGTACAGTCTTGATGTGCAGATAGGGTCATGTTTACAATGGAACACAGATAGTAACCCATATATTTATCCAAAAAGGTCCTTGACCGTGATCTTTTACCTCTCTTAAGGTCAAATGCAAAACTGGCTTATAATTCTTAGATAGTGCAGATAGGGTCATGGTTACTATGGAACACATATAGGAAACCATATGCACTCTATCCAAAAATGACCTTGCCTCTGACCTTTTGACTTCTTAAGTTCAATTGCAAGGCCACGAGCAAATCAAATGTCGGCTTACGGTATATTGTACAATTAATCTATGATAGAATATAGTACAGTCTTCAAAGACTAGAATAGGCTAATGGGGTGCTGTGTCACAGTGGAAATATGGTCATATGTCACATGGTCTGGCATTTGGCCCCTGGTCATTGCTGCTTGCAGCTATATTTATTGGGGGCTAAGCAAATACTTTAATTTTGTATTTTTTTTAACATTTTATGTGATGAAGCAAAACAAAATCTCATTACCGTAACCAATTCATTTTTACATTAAAACCATAGAATTATATATTTCTTTGGCAATTTTGTGATAAAATTACTTATAGCAAGTTATTTTCTTAAACATATCAACAATTATTCATGTATTTTTAAATAAATATAAAAAATATCCACACTTGTCTCATTACCGTAATATGACACATTTATCAGATGTCTTCTTTTGTTTTACTTGTTTAATTCTGGATATTAAAATACACATATATTGATGTAGAGGAAATCATTTGTATAATACATTTTCCTTGCCAATTTCATATTAGTTTTTAAAACATTACCTTTATTTTAAAAATAATAGCCTGTTGCGGCAATTGGTATAAATGTGACGGAGGATGAGAGGGTATATTACGGTAATGAGTTCAATATACATTTGACTATTTTAGTAATTTTAATAAATCTCTAAATTATTCAGTGATATTACAGTCGAGATAAACAAGCTGTAATAACAGTATAAAATAAACGCATAAAACGACAAATGTACTCAGACTTGGGTTAAAACGCATTTGAAAATACTGTTCAAATACTTTAAAGGTTGTTTTCACCGTATTCATCAAAGTGAGACCTAATCATACCTTTAACCAATTACTGTACTATCCATTCAAACTCTCCTGTTCATGATCTTTTCAACCTTTTAAAGGTGAGTTTTGAAGAGGTTGAGAAGATCATGAACAGGTGAGTTTGAG
Source organism: Acipenser oxyrinchus oxyrinchus (assembly GCA_030684275.1). Classification (NCBI taxonomy): domain Eukaryota; kingdom Metazoa; phylum Chordata; class Actinopteri; order Acipenseriformes; family Acipenseridae; genus Acipenser; species Acipenser oxyrinchus. The sequence continues at coordinate 49,887,683 of CM060250.1, forward strand.
TTCAAATAGATGGTAATAGGTAGAAGTGTAATTGAAGATCTTTTCTTGATAAATAGGGGTAAATACAATCTTAGAAGTATTTGAACAGTATTCACAAATGTATTTACCCAAGTCTGAGTACATTTGTCTTTTAATGTTTATTTTTTATGGTATTATTATAGCTTGTTTTTTTCTCTTCATTGTAATACAGTATTTGAACGTCTAGTGCTAATTAATTTCACTATAACCTATGGAAAACAACACCTATTCTTCAAAGCAAAACATTAATTTAACTTCTGTTTAAAGACAGAAGTAATGCAGTACAGAGAGCACCAAATCTAACTGTGAGATCACCTATCCCCATGTTCAATATAATTCCACATCACTGAGCCTTGTATTGATGTTTAGCCCAAATTTCAGGTAAAACACAGAAGTGCCTGGCTGAAGATGTAGCAGGTAAAGGTTCAGGAATTATATCTGTTATGTCCTCTCTATAGAACCAGATTTTATCAACAGGAAATTAAACTGGGATTGAAGAATCTGCTATCTCCAGCCCGGCTTAACATTTTAGATTAGGGAGTGCAAATAGATTTATGGCATGTTATTAACAAAACCCTAATGGCCTCTGATGTTGGAAGTAAATCATATATCATATTATATATACGGGTCATTCTCCAGTTCTGTGTACCAATAGGCACTGTAACATTTGATCAAGAGTATCTATATTATTAAACAAATATATATTGTTCTAAAATATTGTATGTGTTTTGGACATTGCATACACATAAAAGCATAAACTGTAAATTTTGACCATGTGTTCCTACTTTTGGTACAAAGAACTGGAGAATGATCCATAAACAGTGCCGTGAAAAAGTATTTGCACCTGTCTGATTTTCTGCATTTTTGCATATTTTTGACACTGAATGTTATCAGATCTTCAGCCAAAACCTAATATTAGATAAAAGGGACCTTGAGTGAACAAATAACACAAACATGTGATACATATTTCATTTATTTATTAAAGAAAGTTATGCAACACCCAATGCCTCGTGTGAAAAAGTAATCGCCCCCTTTGACTCAATAACTGGTTACGCCACCTTTAGCAGCAATAACTGCAACCAAATGCTTCCTGTACATAAGAACATAAGAACATAAGAAAGTTTACAAGCGAGAGGAGGCCATTCAGCCCATCTTGCTCGTTTGGTTGTTAGTAGCTTATTCTCTGTGTAAAAAAGTACCTCCTATTTTCTGTTCTGAATACCCCTTTATCTAATCTCCATTTGTGACCCCTGGTCCTTGTTTCTTTTTTCAGGTCAAAGAAGTCCCCTGGGTCGACATTGTCTATACCTTTTAGGATTTTGAATGTTTGAATCAGATCGCCGCGTAGTCTTCTTTGTTCAAGACTGAATACATTCAATTATTTTAGCCTGTCTGCATATGACATGCCTTTTAAACCCGGGATAATTCTGGTTGCTCTTCTTTGCACTCTTTCTAGAGCAGCAATATCCTTTTTGTAACGAGGTGACCAGAACTGAACACAATATACTAGGTGAGGTCTTACTAATGCATTGGAAAGTTTTAACATTACTTCCCTTGATTTAAATTCAACACTTCTCACAATATATCCGAGCATCTTGTTGGCCTTATTTATAGCTTCCCCACATTGTCTAGATGAAGACATTTCTGAGTCAACATAAACTCCTAGGTCTTTTTCATAGTTCCCTTTTTCAATTTCAGTATCTCCCATATGATATTTATAATGCACATTTTTATTGCCTGCATGCAATACTTTACACTTTTCTCTCTTAAATTTCATTTGCCATGTGTCTGCCCAGTTCTGAATGCTGTCTAGATCATTTTGAATGACCTTTGCTGCTGCAACAGTGTTTGCCACTTCTCCTATTTTTGTGTCATCTGCAAATTTAACGAGTTTGCTTACTATACCAGAATCTAAATCATTAATGTAGATTAGGAATAGCAGAGGACCTAATACTGATCCCTGTTGTACACCACTGGTTACCTCGCTCCATTCTGAGGTTTCTCTAATCAGTACTTTCTGTTTTCTAGATGTTAACCACTCCCTAATCCATGTGCATGCATTTCCTTGAATCCCTACTGCGTTCAGTTTGAGAATTAATCTTTTATGCGGGACTTTGTTAAAAGCTTTCTGGAAATCTAAATAAACCATGTCGTATGCTTTGCAATTATCCATTTTCAATGTTGCATCCTCAAAGTCAAGTAGGTTAGTCCCTTTCCTAAAACCATGCTGACTGTCTCCCAGGATATTGTTACCATATAGGTAATTTTTAGTTATTGATTAGTCTCTCACAACGCCGTGGAGAAATTTTGGCCCACTCCTCCATGCAGAACTGCTTCAACTCAGTGACATTTGTGGGTTTTCGAGCATGAACTGATCGTTTCAGGTCCTGCCACAACATCTCAATGGGGTTTAGGTCTGGACTTTGACTAGGCCATTCCAAAACTTTAAATTTCTTGTTCTTCAACCATTCTGATGTAGACTTGCTTGTGTTTCGGATCATTGTCTTGCTGCATGACCCAGCTGCGCTTCAGCTTCAGCTCACGGACAGATGGCCTGACATTCTCCTGTAGAATTCTCTGATACAGAGCAGAATTCATGGTTCCTTCAATGATGGCAAGGCGTCCAGGTCCTGATGCAGCAAAGCATCCCCAAACCATGACACTACCACCACCATGCTTGACCATTGGTATGAGGTTCTTACTGTGGAATGCAGTGTTTGGTTTTCGCCAGACATAACGGGCCCCATGTCGGCCAAAAAGTTCCACTTTTGACTCTTCTGTCCATAGAACATTGTTCCAGAACTCTTGAGGATCATCCAGGTGCTTTTTGGCAAACTTGAGACGAGCATTCATGTTCTTCTTTGTGAGCAATGATTTCCGCCTTGCTACTCTGCCATGAATCCCATTTTTGCCCAGTGTCTTTCTGATGGTGGAGTCATGAACACTGACCTTAGCCAAGGCAAGAGAGGCCTGCAGATCCCTGGGTGTTGTTCTAGGGTTCTTTGTGACTTCCTGGACTATTTTACGCCTTGCTCTTGGAGAGATTTTGGCAGGATGGCCACTCCTGGGAAGATTCACTGCTGTCCCAAACTTTCTCCATTTGGACAATATGGCTCTGACGGTGGTTTGGTGGAGCCCCAGAGCCTTAGAAATGGCTTTGTAACTCTTTCCAGACTGATAGGCATCAACAACTTTTTTCCGGAGGTCTTCAGGAATTTCTTTTGTTCGTGGTATGATGTGCCTCTAGAACCTGTGTGCTGACAACTTCACTCTGATGGTAAGGGCCAAAGTTAGTCAGATTTATATTGGGCAGGGCTGGTTGTTAACCAAAGTACACAAACAGCTGACCCTAATTATCCCTTTAATTGGGTTGAGTTAACTAGGGGGGGCAGTAACTTTTTCACACCTGAAGATTGCATGTTTGATTACCTTGCACATCAAACAAATGAAAGAAGCACCAAACTTTGGTGTCATTTTCTTTCTCTCAGACTCCCTCTATATACTACTACAACCTACAAAAAAATCTGACCAAATACAATGTGAAAAATGTGCAAAAATGCAGAAAATCAGAAGGGGCAAATACTTTTTCACGGCACTGTATATATAGAGACTGATATGAAAACCTTTATCTTTAAATAGAAAATGCCTTCCTTTCTGAAACTACCTTTCTCTTTCCTTTCTTCTGTATTCCTAAAAGCTCAGCACTACTGTAGATCTTTCCTCTGTGCTTCTGTACCCTTGCTCGTGCAGCTGCTGTCTTTCTTACACTATCTGTCAATCTAAACAAAACAATGTTTTTAATGCCTAAATTTAGAAAAGCTAAAAAAATAAATAATTCACCAATAATCTATGATGCAATGTATTTATAATACTATAAATACAACTGTTTTGTATAATATGCCTTATAGTTACCATTACCGTTGTGACATCCAAATTTGTATAGCTTGGGCTGGTATGGCTGACGCGTATCCATCTAACGTTATCCAATCCACACAGACTCCGTAGTAAAATAAAGCAATACAACTTTTATTCCTCAGGTTTCCCACAGGTTAGTATTCACAGTTATTTTACAGGATTTTCAGCGTAATAACAGATAAGTTATTGACCCGTAATTTCCACAGAATAACGAAGATAACACGACACGGTAAGAACCGTGAGGCTCCAAAGCTATGTCTACAACAGAGTCACAAGTGACAGTTATTTTCCGAATTTATACAAAAGCGCGCGAGCCCCAGAACCTAACAAAGCTCGCTCTCTTAAAGATATACTACCCTATTACTGTAAATGCGTAATAGACAAATATAATGTATCAAAATATATCTTCTCATAAATAATATATAATACTAATTGGCTCCTACATACCGGCCCCTAATTGTTATCTAAATCACAAAACGATTACTAACCAAATAAAAACAAGGAGCCAAGTTAACTGAAAACCTTTTCTTGAGCAATCTTGAGTCTTCAATTACCTTACATTACCTGGAGTCAGAGGTTACTAGTACATGACTCACCGTAGGAGAACAGTCTTTACCACTGTCTCATTCTTATTCAGCTTCTTGAAGTAGACAGACCTTAGTGATGGGTCTGTACAGTACGCTGGTCTTAGTCTTGATGCGGACCTGACATACAAATCCATGTCTGTCTGGCACAACCTGGATGACCTTTCCCATGACCCAGGAATTACGAGGTGCTGAGTCGTCCACCACCAGCACGACATCTCCAACAATGAAGTTGCGCGACGCACGTGACCACTTCTGGCGCTCCTGTAGCTGAGGTAGATATTCCCTAGTCCACCTCTTCCAGAACAGGTCCGACATGTACTGGACTTGCTTCCACCTTCTACGAGAGTAGAGGTCTTCCTTCTGAAAGAGCCCTGGAGGCAGAGGCGGCTTGATCTTGAGGAGCAGCAGGTGATTAGGTGTTAACGCCTCCAGATCGTTTGGGTCATTGGATGCCTTAGTAATCGGACGACTATTGATGATAGCTTCTGCCTCACACAGAACAGTGTGAAGGCCCTCCTCGTCCAGAGCTTGTACTCTCAAGGTGGCATTAAGAATCTTCCTTACTGACCTGATCAACCTCTCCCAGACACCACCATGATGAGATCTAGTAGGGGGGTTGAACATCCACTTGATTCCATTCTGAAGGAGAATGTTTTTGATCTTGGAGCAATTCCATCCTTTGATTGCTTCCCTAAGTTCACGTTCAGCTCCGATGAAGTTAGTTCCGTTGTCTGAACGAAGCAATGACACTTGACCTCTTCTGGCTATAAAGTGATAAACGAAGTGCATTGATAAACGAGTCTGTATCCAGAGATGACGCTACCTCAATATGGACAGCCCGGATAGCCATGCAGGTAAAGATAACCCCATACCTCTTCACGACACTTCTTCCACGCCGAACCTCAAATGGACCAAAGTAGTCTACACCAGTGTTCGTGAGTGGAGGTTCATCCGGCAAGACTCTGTCCTGGGGTAGATCAGCCATCTGTTGTCGCCCAGCAGCACCATGAAACCGCCGACAGACAACACACTTGGATAGAACTCTTCTTATAGCTGCATTGGCACCAGGAATCCAATAGTTCAAGCGCAGCTTGGATAGCATATGGTTGCGACCACTGTGACCCACATCCTGGTGGATCTCACGTAGGATAAGCTCTGCCACATGGAGGTCTTTCGACAGGATGGCAGGGTGTTTAGATTCTTCAGGCATAGCTGCCCTACTGAGTCTTCCACCGACTCTTAAGTACTCCATCTTGTAACACAGGGTTGAGCTTATAAATATGACTGCTCTTCTTCACACTCTCACCCTTCTGCAGGGTGGATATCTCCTCAGGAGACTTCTTCCTCTGGCTGTAGCGGATAATCTCCAACTCAGCGTCCTTAAGGTCCTTCACAGTGACGTTTCTCTTGTCTAGGCTTGGTTTGAAGCTCTGCATCTCCTTGTCCAGCACAAGTTTTTGTCGATTCTTATCATCCTCAGACTGAGCGATGGCCACACTCAACTCCTTCCTCTTTTGACAAAAACGCACCAGAGTGCCTCTCAACTTGAGGACCCATGCCACTGCACTCTTAAGACGAATCCAAAAAGAGAAGTGTTCCATCAACTGCTGAATTGTATCCAACTCTTCTTCAACAGTCAGAGTGTACACCACAACATCCCTTCTGACCTCTGGGTCCTCCATGGCAGAATCTACAGGGAGGTCTGGGTACTCTGGCCAATCCTCCGTCGACTTCACAAGAAAGTCTGGCCCTGAGATCCAGGCTTCATTTCGCATGAAGGAATCCACCTTCAGTCCCCTCGACGCATGATCAGCTGGATTCTTGGCAGTATTAACGTACCTCCACCTCGAAGCTTCGGACATCTTCAGAATCGCTGATATTCTATTGGCCACAAAGGTGTAGAACCTAGTGGTCTCATTTTTAATGTACTTCAGTACAGCAGTACTATCTGTCCAAAACACGGAATCTTCGAGCTGCAGCTGCAGCTCCCTCCTCAGCATCTTATCCATGCGTCCTGCCATAGTGGCTGCAGTGAGCTCCATGCGAGGAATGGTGGTTGTCTTGAGCGGAGCAACTCTGGCCTTCCCCATAACAAAGGAGCAATGTACTTGATTGCAGCTGTTCCATTGCAGCAGGTAGCTCACTGTACCATAGCCGCCTTCACTCGCATCTGCAAAATGATGCAACTGAGCTAATGAGGAGTCTCCAAAGCCTGCAGGTTTAAAACACCGCTCAACCTCAAAGTCTTTCAGCTGATGGAGCTCTTTCATCCAGTCATACCACTGCTGAGCAAGCTGATCTGGTATGACATCATCCCAGCTTAGCTTCATTCTGCAAAGCTCTTGCAGGATCTTCTTAGCTGGCAGAACCACTGGTGACAAGATTCCCAAAGGATCATAGATCGAGCTAACTACAGAAAGGATACCCCTTCTGGTAAAGGCCTGTCTTGAATGACAATTCTGAACTTGAAGGTATCAGACTGGACACACAACTGTACGCCTAATGCTCGCTCTACAGGGAGTACATCTTGTTCCAGGTCCAAGTCCTTGACTTCCTTGGCTCTCTCCTCTTCGGGAATAGCAGACAGTACAGCTCGACAATTACTCATCCATTTCGTCAGTCGGAATCCTCCATTTGCACAGATGGCTCTCAGATCATGATACAATAACACAGCTTCTTCCTTTGAGCTGACTGATTTCAGACAGTCATCGACATAAAAATTGTGCAGCACTGTGTCGATCACCTTGGCGTCAAACTGTTCTCTGTTGTCTTCGGCACATTTTCTGAGGGCAAAACTGGCACAGCTTGTCACTCATGAATGCAGTGTAGTCGGCGTGAAACAAGGGATTCTTGATTAACTTATTTCTTAAATTCAGAGCGCGCTGTTCAGCTACTCTGCGGTTGTTCGGCATGTTGATCACTTCATTCCTTAACGGCAGCCTAATGCTGTAATATCCGTCCACTAGTTTGGCAGACTGTGAGACCAAATCCATAAACTGGTGGTCTTCCCTTGACATTTCCAGTTGGTCATCCTGACCACACTCAGGGAAGTCATTCTTGAACTGCTGACTCCACAGCTCATCCAGCCTGGCCACTGATATTCGGTTTGTTGTTACCTGGATCAGTCCACTTCTCATCCCGTTACCTGTGTCTTCTCTAAGAGGTCCATTCACAGTCCATCCCAGTATGGTTCTCACTGCATAAGGTCCATCGTCAGCACTACTGATGACCTGCCATGGCTCCATTGTCTTTGGCGTGTTCGTCCCTATCAGTAGCCCTATCTCTGCGTCGATATGAGGGAGTCGCACTTGTTCCAGGTAAGGTCACCTGTTCACCTCCTTTTGCAGTGGGATGTTCTCCTTGCTCACTGGAATAGTCTTCTGAGCGAAGACATCTGGAAGATCTATGAAGTTGCTGTCCTCCAGACTGCTCACCTCCAAACCTGAAACAACCTGACTGTTGACAATCTTTTCTTCACCCATGGTTCTCAGCAGTATGTCTATCTTCCTACCGTTGACATTGAGCTCACTCATAAGCTCCTCAGTGCAGAAAGTGGCAGTACTGCCTGGGTCAAGGAAAGCATAGGTAGCCACCACTTTATTGCCCTTCTTCGACTTGATTCGAACGGGTACAATAGCCAAAATGCTGTCAGTGTAACCGGCCTTGGTGCGTCCACAGATCACCTTCTCTGTTCCAACGAAACCACTGGTGACTGACCATTTTTCACCATCTTCTGATGGCTCTTCAGGCTCTTTCTTGAGAGTAGCATTTTCTTTGATCTTCATGTGCAACACAGTAGGGTGTGTCAACGAGCATACTTTGCAACTTAGCTTCTCCTTGCAAGTTTTACTCATATGTCCTTTTTTCAGACAGCCAAAGCATAGCCCTTTGCTCCGTAAAAAGTCAATCTTCTCCTTGTGAAGAGACTTTGTCATCCGTTTACACAGCTCCATGCTATGATCACCTTGGCAGAAAAGACAGGGCTTGGTAAATGCACTGCTAGGACTGCCATAATCATTTCCCATAGGCCTAGACTCTGTGCCTTCCGTCTGGTTGTCCACCGGTGTTGCAGCTGTGGTGAAACTCTTCCTGCTACCACTTGTCTTGTGTGACTTTGAGTATGTATGAGACTTCACTTGTCCCCTCACTGCAGCGGCATCCTTTATGTCTCCAAACAGCGGGTGCAGTGCTATCTTAGCTTGCTTGTTGACAAAGTCAACAAGGTCTTTGAACTTTGCTCTTTGTTTCTGCCGCTCCTGTATATCACAAGCCATGCCTCTCCACCTCTCCCTCAGCTTGTATGGAAGTTTGGCAATAATAGCACGCATGTTAGCTGCATTGTCGAGCTCTTCCATGTACTCCATATCCATCATGGCATTACAACATCCAGTGAGGAAGAGAGCGTACGAATGGAGTGCCTCTCCATCATCAGACTTAATGGTAGACCAACTCAGAGCCTTGTCTATGTATGCCACAGAGACCTTGTATTCATCTCCAAAGTGCTCTTCCAAAAGCTTCTTCGCTTTACAATACCCTCGTTCTGGATCCATGTGGAGGCAGCTCCTAATCAACTCTCTGGGCTGTCCATTGGTGTATTGCTCCATGAAGTAAAGTCTGTCCTTGCTGCTATCTGTCCTATCCTCCACTCCATGTTCAAACGCTTTGATGAACAGCTTGTACTCCAAAGGGTCCCCTTTGAAGATGGGTATGTCCAATGGTGGTAGAGTAGATAGCCTTTGTTGTTTCACCAGGAATTCTGTGATATTGTTTTGTCGCAGCATGACACCGTACAACGTCCCTGTAACATCATCTTCTGGCAGAGCGGCACTGGTAGGTGTTCTTTGGTTACTGAAACTCAACTGTTGTTCTCCCTCCACAGCAGTACGTACGGCGGTAGAGGTAGGCTGGCTTTGGCTTCGAGCTTCAAGCGACTCCTCATCTTTGTTGCTATAACTAACCCTTTTCATAGCAGGTAGGACCTTGTGTGACTCCAGGTAGGAGTTCATTCCATCACTCAGGCATTTGGGTGGGACTTGAAAACCCTCCAACTCTTCCAAAACCTTAATTTTAGCATTTGAGGCTGCTAAAGCGGTTTGTAACTCCAGCTCTTCTCCCTGAGCCTTTAGCTGGGTTTCCTGTTTGTCTAAAGCTTGCTTTTGCTTCAGAGCAGCTGCTTGAGCTAGCAAAGCAGCTCTTTCTACTTCAGCCTTTAAACGTGCAGATGAGGCAGAAGATGAAGCTTGTGAAGAAAGCCCAGCGTGACTTTGTTTTTTCCTCCGAGTAGTAAATGACGCACTAGATATGCTATCTGATGGCTGTACCTCTTCATCACGCTGCCTAACTTGCTCCATACGTTGATGGACTTCTTCCATCCATACCTCAGTTTTCTCTATGAATTCTCTGAATGAACTAGCTTTGGGCTCAAACCAGTTAAGCTGATCGTCATTCATTTCCTTCTGTGATTGCTGCTGAAGTAGCCATTTTACTGATGTGTTTAGCTCACAAAAATCCCCAAACAGCTGGCTGAGCTCAATCATCAGCTTGTTCTTAATTACTTCCAAGTTACCATCATCATCCATTAAATGATGCATCTCATTCATTTTGCCTGTCAGCTGACCTAGCTTGGCTTTCCGTGAGCGATGAGAGCGATTCTCGTTTCCTCCATAGCTTTCACTGTAGGTTTCACTTGCCTTTTAACCACAGGTAAAACAGCTAACGCTTCATAACCATCCATGATGACGTAGCTTAGCTAGCACAGTACGTTCCAAAGCACTTCCAAAATATAGCTGCGTCACACTGAATACAGCCAATGGTCCAATATTCCACTAATATTCCTTCACGACGTCCGACACATAGAACTAGCAACGAAGGAGATAAATCCGGTACTGTACTATCCCTTTTTACTGTGACATAAATAGCGAAGGCTACACTGAGAAATAAACAGGACTTACTTTGCTGTCGAGTTTGCCCATTCAACGCGACCTTCCGTATCCTTCTTTCTACTTGTCCTAGTATCCAAAAGCTCCTTTTTTACACGTTCAATTTTCCAACCGGAGCTGAGTTTTCTTACTACAGATTTGCATAGCTTGGGCTGGTATGGCTGACGCGTATCCTTCTAACGTTATCCAATCCACACAGACTCCGTAGTAAAATAAAGCAATACAACTTTTATTCCTCAGGTTTCCACAGGTTAGTATTCACAGTTATTTTACAGGATTTTCAGCGTAATAACAGATAAGTTATTGACCCGTAATTTCCACAGAATAACGAAGATAACACGACACGGTAAGAAAACCGTGAGGCTCCAAAGCTATGTCTACAACAGAGTCACAAGTGAGTGTTATTTTCCGAATTTATACAAAAGCGCGCAAGCCCCAGAACCTAACAAAGCTCGCTCTCTTAAAGATATACTACCCTATTACTGTAAATGCGTAATAGACAAATATAATGTATCAAAATATGTCTTCTCATAAATAATATAGGCAAAAAATACTAATTGGCTCCTACAACCAATACTACCTCTCATTACTGTAACAGGTCTCATAACTGACATGGTAATGAGAAATGAGTGTAACGGTAATGAGAAGGCCTACCTTAATTCTGTAAATAAAATGTGTCAGCCTCTTTGACTTTGAGAAATTTTACTTTGAAACCTCAGGCATTTTTATGGCTCTTTTTATAGCCAGTTAATTTTTTCTTAAATCGAATTAATTTCTTATATTTTACAAATTACGGTAATGAGATTCTAAACTGTAAAACATAGGATATACCAAGGTAAACTGTGAATTTAAAAGAAAAAGACAGCACATGTTCTCACCTTGTGTCCATCTTGAAGCTTTCCTCCTTGCTGGTGCATCATGGGTAAATAAAGCTTGATTTAAATACTTCCTGGATTCTCTGGAACAATTGTTACGGTAATGAGACAAATTGCTTCGGACACGTAGTTTTTCTCCAAAAAAATCAGTAATTTTAAGGTGTCCTTTTTTAACACAAAGATTATAGTAAATTATGAACAATTCTGAACAAGATACATATTTATGTCAGTGACATTTCTTATTTTTTTCATGAACAAATGCTTAAGAAAGATAAAAAACTTCAGACGCATTACGGTAATGAGATTTAAAGTGGAAAAAGTGTTAAAAATGTGAAAAATGAGAAAAAACTATACATTTTTATTTACTAATAGCAAAGAATTGTCCTTCTCCTTTGCAATGATTATATTTTTTTGTTACAATTATGCATTCTTAAAAAGATATCCACCACGGACATGGTTTTACAGCCAGTTGGTGAGAATCACCCACTTGTCAAAAACAGCCTGTTAACTAGTCTGAATAATTATTTCCTAAGATCCTTTTGTAGATTTTTGATAAAACTGCAGATAAAAATGTAAAAGATTGTAGACTATTAGTATATTGCATGTATTCAGGCCTATTTATTACTACTGGTACCTGAACAAAGGTCCAAGAAACCGACTATGAGCTGTAAGAAAATAATTGGAAAGCCCCAAGCATACAAACGGTGGTTATGCATAAACAGAAAATCTGTGTTGTACAGTGTTAAAATGACTAAAAGTTTGCAATAACAAAAGTTATAAATAACATTGCACTTCTTGCTGCGAGCTGCCACACCCATAAGTGTGCTCTGGTAAAGCAGAGTTTGCTTGATTGATGGGGAGACTAAGCGGCACAGGATGGCAATTTGTAGAGCGGGATTGGAGATGAAAACTGAACTGAAGTATAACATCATAGATTTGAAACTGAGCTTTCAAGGGAGGATCATAATAATCTGTGATAATGACAGTAAAATGCTATTACAGATTATGGTATTTTATTATAATTTGCATTGATTCAGATACAATGATCGGTGCATCCCTAGTTTCAGTGGACCACTGAATACTTTGGAAGCACTTGTCTGTCCAAATTTGTGATTGTCCCATGCAACGGACAAGCCTTAATCAAATCCTTTTCTACTCCAACAGGCCTTGTAAAACCAATGTCATGAAACTACAATGTAATTTGTCAGTCTCTGCTTGAGTGGTCCGTAATTGACTGGCAGAAGGTGTTAAATTTAAGCTGTAGAGCTAAGAGGGGAACCTCTCATGGCACTTCCACGTACCAGTGACACTGGCAACATTAATTTCATAAAGTTATAACATGTTAAATCCATTGTTTTAAAACAATCAAAGTAACACTTCCAACTCTTTATTTGTTGCAGGTGTTCTAGTGTCCGGTGTGGTCCTGGTCTTATCACAAAAAGCACTTTTCAAATTGTACATGTTGTGCTTTGCTCTCCTCTTGGGAGCAGTGACAGTTCTGATCAACTACTTTGCCACCTCGCACATAGACTTCTACAGTGCTTATTACACTGCAGCGTTAGGAGTCAAGCTGTCTCCAAAAAATGGACCTACACTGTGGTTGGGCTTGGTCATGCTCCAGCTCATGTTTGGGATTGGATATGTGGCACTTCTTAATGTACAGTCAGTCTATGCTGCATTAATTGTCCTGGACATTATGATCCCCATATGGGGCTTGATTATAGAGCTGCCAGTGGATGTTCGACAATTGGTGGCTGTGGCATCCGGCCTAGTTCTGACCATGCACACTGTTACGCATTTAACTATGAAACTTAAGTGGTTCTATTACTCAGGCCGCTATGTTTACCTTCTCATCCGACACATGTACCGCATCTATGGGGTCCAGCTGCTAGTGGAGGACACTTGGAAGAGGATCCGCTTTCCAGATGTCCTTAGGGTCTTCTGGTTGACCCGACTGACCGCCCAGGCCATTATATTGGTCTACGTGGTCAAGGTAGCAGGCAACGATGAAGGAAACCAACATTATTTCATCTCCTGGGATGATTTCTGGGAAGTGTTGTGCAACCTTATCATAAGCGGTTGCGACTCCACATTGACAGTACTGGGTATGAGCGCAGTCATCTCCTCCATAGCACATTACTTAGGCTTGGGGATCTTGGTGTTTATTGGGTCCACAGAGGAAGAAGACAAACGTCTGGGCTTTGTGGCCCCAGTACTGTTTTTCGTTTTGGCTTTGCAGACTGGACTTAGTGGTCTGGACCCAGAGGAGAGATTCGTGCGTCTCAGCCGCAACATGTGCCTTCTATTAACTGCCATCTTGCATTTTATCCATGGGATGACCGATCCAGTTCTCATGTCTCTGAGTGCCTCACATGTCTCATCTTTCCGAAGACATTTCCCAGTCCTCCTGGTCTCCTTATGTCTTTTTGTGCTGCCCATTTTGCTTAGCTTTGTGCTCTGGAACCACTATGCACTAAACACATGGTTATTTGCAGTGACTGCTTTCTGTGTTGAACTGTGTCTGAAGGTCATGGTCTCCCTGACTGTTTACACACTGTTTATGATTGACGGCTACTACAATGTCCTGTGGGAGAAGCTGGACGATTATGTGTACTATGTGCGCTCGACCGGCAATGTCATCGAATTCATATTCGGGGTGATCATGTTCGGGAATGGAGCCTATACCATGATGTTTGAATCTGGCAGCAAGATCCGCGCTTGCATGATGTGCCTCCACGCTTACTTCAACATTTATCTTCAAGCCAAGAATGGATGGAAGACCTTCATTAACCGAAGAACTGCTGTGAAGAAGATCAACTCCCTTCCAGAGATGAAAGGTGAGCATCTACGGGAGATCGAGGATGTCTGTGCAATCTGCTACCAGGAGTTCACTGCCTCTGCTCGTATTACCCCGTGTCACCATTACTTCCATGCTCTCTGTCTCCGGAAGTGGCTCTATATACAGGACACGTGTCCCATGTGCCACCAGAAGGTCTATATTGAGGAGGGCTCTAGAGAAAATAGCATCTTTGCCAACAACAATGGATATGTGGCGCCAAACGAAAACCAAAGGGCAGCAGTGGGTGCTGAAGCTGATGCAGGTGGGCCTGAACCTGATAACGAACTTAATGAAGATAATGACAGTATTGAATATGATGAGGGAGAGTGGGGGACCCAGAATGGCAGTACAGCTGTAGAAGAAGAATATATTAATGATGACACAGACTCAAGTGGAGAGTAATCAGAAATTATATTTAAGATTTAATTTGTACTTTAATAAATGTCAACATCAGTGAAGATAATTCTTTGAGGGGAAGAGGGGTAATGATTAGTATGAGGTATATGATACAGTGCATATAGTAGGCAATATCAAGCTTAATCCCCACATTCCATTTTTAGGGCTAGAGCTTACCATGTGAATTCTGGTTTACTGAAAAAAGTCTGTTAAATACTATCTTTAAGTTTTGTTTGAACATCTTAAGAAATTGCAAGCTTGATTTTAATACCATTATTGAGTGATAAAGTTTTCAGGTTGGGATTTGTTTCAAAAAGGGCTTGAATGTTTTGGTGTTTATTTTTTACAAGTGCCCAAAGTACTGTAATAAATCTGTTAATTGTGCACCAAGTGTCAGGCTTTTCCATAATGTGATAACTTTTAGTAATGTATTGTTTGTTTCGGATCAGCTGCCTTAAACACTACCAATGCAGGGCAGGGTGCATGCAATTTGGATGTCAACCATATGTTACAACCCCTCTTAACAGCACAATTATGTCTAACTTGCTTATAGTGAATCAGAAAGACCTGTATTGATCTAGTCCTTTAGGTCTTTCTGATTTGCTGTTAAGCATGAGTCCCCTAGGTCCTTACTGGAGGTTATACATGTTTATAAATTAAATGCAGTGATTGGCTGAACAAGATCACATGACTGTGCAATAAGAATTATCTTTCTGCATGGCTAGGGGTGAATCACCTCCTGAAGATCAAAGTGGTTCTGGGTCAACAGCATGAAGAAAAAAAAAACTTCTCACAACTTACTACCAGCTAAGGATTTGAGGCCCTTTAGCTATTCAGCATTTTTCTCTTTTTTCTTTTTAATAGTCAAACACTAACAGAAATTAAATATGATTTATTTTCATTAAAATCTCAAAATCTTGATCTCTTTGGCCACAGCAATTGTGCTTGTAAAGCCTTGGGCAGGAGTTACAATTGGTGTAGAGAAGGTACTGAGGAGACGCATATATCTATACATTAGATAGATAGTATAAAAAATAACCTTGAATATATCTCCCTCTATATAGCTGTCTTTTTTTTTTTTTTTTTTTTTTTTTTTTTTTTTACTCAACATTAATAAGGTTTCCAGCAAATTTGTAGCTTTTAAAGAAAATGTATAGGAACTATTTTGTGCTGGCAGAAGGATACATTCAGTAAAACTTCATTTTAAAGTTTAAAATCTTTTTAAAAATATATAAATAGAGACATTTTATTAGCGCAATATCCCACTCCGGGCTTTGCGATAAGATACATCTACCACACTTCTGGGTGGGTGAAGGCACTGCGTATGTAATATGCCTTATTGCACAGCATAGTGGGTTATTTTGTATATGATTACGAGCATTCAGCGTGCACTCAGCACCTACCCACTCAGTCAGGTACGGTTTAATGTTGCTTATCAGATACAAGTGAATTGTAAATTAACAGCTAGTGGAGAAGCCTCAAACTTAACAGGTTACGTGAACCAGCTCAAAATAAACACTGATTAGTTCAAACCCTAATTGTGATATTAGTTTATAGTTTTTAATCATTAACCAAAAGTATTACATTTCAGATGAAGCACAATAAATCATATGCTCAGATGAAAAAATTAAAGCTCCAAACTGGGGTAAAGTTGACTGTCGTCAATACTAAAATGGTGTCCATTATTGTACATGCAATAAAATATGGCTAATTATTTTTTTTTGGACTGTTTTGGCAAACACTTTTCCAGTACATGGTGCAAAGTGTTTTATGGTCAAACTGCAAGGCAGCTGTAAGGACCAAAACATTAATACAACATCTAGAGTAACATTAATACATCTACCATTGACTGTATTATAGTAGACATAGAAACAGTGGAAGAGTAAGGTCCAGTTTGTAATATTGCCATTTTGTATAGCAAGTTGATTCTGGAAACGAATGTTCATATGCAAGATGCTGCTTCTGGTTTAAGCTGGATAGTAAATACCTATAACCCCAGGAAAGGACAATATTCCACAAACTTTTTTTTTTTTTTACTTTGTTTATAAAATGCAAAATTATAGGACTGGACCAAACATTATACAAATAAACATTCTGGTGGCAATTTGTAAAAAGAAACCATGAAAATCATTTGGAGATCCTGGTATCCTGGTAACAGCATTGTTGCTGTTCAGACTTGGTAAGTTTTTTTATGTTGAGTAAAAAAAAAGGAAGGTAGGTTATGGGGGATTAACAAGCAGTATAATCCTAATTGGTGGGACATACTAGTTGCTAGTTTAAATCAGAAAGACTAGCCTAGCGGACACAATCCACAACTAAGGTGCTTCTGGGCTCAAGGGTGTATTTATTAAATTAATATGGTAATGCATTATAAATAATTTTAAAAAGTCCTGGCATTTCATTGTTAAATTTAAATTAAGTGTTTGTAAGGATACTCTAATTTAATTGGGCCAAATATAATGGCTTTTTGATTAAGGAGTTTTAGATGTTACTACTTCAAATGGTAATCTATTCCATGCATTTAACTATAACAAAAAAAAAGGGACAAGTTATCTACTTTTAGGATTTGACTTTAATACCTTTGTTTTTCTGAGATGAATAGATTTTTCTGTACCTTCAAGTACAATAATGTATATACACCACACCCTTGCTATAACACCCTTTATTATAACAAACCTGGTCCCTGGACCCCAAATTTAAAAAAAAAAATATATATATATATAATATTGTAACGTATGTGAGGTCTGTGAAGAGTAGGAGGGGCTGTGTTTCACATCGGTCAAACAGCCTATGGGCGACAGGCACGGACCACAAGATCTGGTGGTGATTGGCCGTGGAGTGGGATTAGGGCGGACTATCTGGGGCTAAAGACCAATTGGCAGATTGTTTTTTGACCATTTTAGTGTAATAAATATTGAGTTTGGCTCTGAATCGACTGAAGGCTTGTTCTTATAGCTTTATTATTATTATTTATTTCTTAGCAGACACCCTTATCCAGGGCGACTTACAATTGTTACAAGATATCACATTATTTTTACATACAATTACCCATTTATACAGTTGGGTTTTTACTGGAGCAGTCTAGGTAAAGTACCTTGCTCAAGGGTACAACAGCAGTCCCCTCCCCTCCCCTCCCCTCCCCTCCCCTCCCCTCCCCTCCCCCTCCCAAACCCACAACCCTCCGGTCAAGAGTACAGAGCCCTAACCACTACTCCACACTGCTACCCAAGGATTTTTGTGACAGTATACACACACTGTCAACATCCCGGTCTGTACGTACCAGTGAAGTCAACACTTGTCATAAGACGCTGCCTCTGAAATGAAAATCATTTTATGTTGCAACAAAGCTGGAAACTATATTGATCGTTTGAAAAAAGCAGTAACGCAGGCATATCTGTCGTGAATATAGGTTGTCAAAAAGCACTCTGTACTTTGGATTGTTCAGCAACCATTCGGCAAAGCAAAATTGATTTTAAGAAAAAAAACTATGAAAAAAAAGAATTTGAGGACCTGATTAACTTTTCATGTCAAATTTTTCATGTTGGGTTGATTTGGAATAAAAACTCAGTTTGGGATTCTTGCATGTTGGATTAAGATTTGATGCAATTCATGTCAGATTCGGAATTCGGAATTTTTGCTTTTTGTACTACGTTTTAATTCTTTAACGAATTGGATAAAGTAGAGGCAGAATACTGCATACACTAAACAAACAGGTACATGTAATTCTACTTGTATTCACAATATCATCTCATTAACTTACTCCAACAGTGTATCGTTCATTTTCATTGTCCTTTTGCTGTAACGAACCCCTATATGTAATGAACAAATGGCTTGGACCCCAACAGGTTTGTTATAGTGAGGGTGTACTGTGTGTGTGTGTGTGTGTGTGTATATCTTATTTTTTACGTTAAATGAAAGCACTTCTCATAAAGTTGCTACTGTTCAAAAAATCTGCCAAAACATTAGGCATGCTTTTTATTATATTCATGAGCAGCCCTCTTTGCCCTATGCATCATTTCTGCATTGCATTAAAGCGGTGAGTGTATCAGCCCCCATATTCTTCCAACATTCATTGTTGATTTTTCTAACCATTGAGAAAGCCCTCTCACAGTCAGCATTGCTATGGGGTAAACTCAACATAGCTCTCATCACAGTTCTTCGGCATGGAAACCTTGCACACTGCTGTTTTCATCCTGCTCACTTCACCCAGAAAATAAATCCACTTTCCATCTTTTGGCATGCTGGGCAATGCTTCATCTTCCACCACTTGAAACTCCTCATACTCATCTTTCAGCGTCTCTGAATCAGTACGGGGGGTGAATCTAATCGCAAGCCTCACAACTGAAAAACAAAAAATATGTAAATATCTAGAATAGTTAATATATAATGCACAGTTAAGCCATGTTTATTTTATGCCCCTAAAGATAACTGACAATTTAAAGCAAGCAACAATCCTACAAAAAAGCTGGACAGAGATTTCATACTTGGCTCACAGGTAAGTTCATGCCTTCTAGCAGGATCCAGGATGACTAGCTCTTTCAAAACTTTATCATCAAAAGGGAATTTCTGAAGCACCTTTCTGACCACAGCATAGTAGAAACCTTTAACTTCCCTAGAACAGCAAACAAAACAGTAAGAATACAAATAAAATTCAACCTAAGCAAGTCAGGGTTTTTTACTTTTACTACCCATGAATCGGTACAAAAAAAATAAACATTTGTAAAAATACATAGTGTTGTGAAAAAATATTTGCCTCCTTTCTGATTTTCAGCATTTTTGCATATTTCTGACACTGAATGTTATCAGATCTTCAACCGAAACCTAATATTAGATAAAAGGGACCCTGAGTGAACAAATAACACAAAAAGTTAATACATAATTCATTTATTTATTAAATAAAGTTATGAAACACCCAATGCCCCTGTGTGAAAAAGTAATTGCCCCCTTAGACTCAATAACTGGTTATGCCACCGTTAGAAGCAATAACTGCAACCAAACGCTTCTTGTAGTTATTGATTAGTCTCTCACAGCGCCGTGGAGGAATTTTGGCCCACTATTCCATGCAGAACTGCTTCAACTCAGTGACATTTGTGGGTTTTCAAACATGAACTGCTTGTTTCAGGTCCTGCCACAACATCTCAATGGGGTTTAGGTCTGGACTTTGACTAGGCCATTCCAAAACTTTAAATTTCTTGTTCTTCAACCATTCTGATGTAGACTTGCTTGTGTGTTTCGGATCATTGTCTTGCTGCATGACCCAGCTGCACTTCAGCTTCAGCTCACGGACGGATGGCCTGACATGCTCCTGTAGAATTCTCTGATACAGAGCAGAATTCATGGTTCCTTCAATGATGGCAAGGCGTCCAGGTCCTGATGCAGCAAAGCACTACCACCACCATGCTTGACCGTTGGTATGAGGTTCTTACTGTGGAATGCAGTGTTTGGTTTTCGCCAGACATAATGGAGCCCATGTCGGCCAAAAAGTTCCACTTTTGACTCTTCTGTCCATAGAACATTGTTCCAGAACTCTTGAGGATCATCCAGGTGCTTTTTGGCAAACTTGAGACGAGCATTCATGTTCTTAGTGAGCAATAGTTTCTGCCTTGCTACTCTGCCATGAATCCCATTTTTGCCCAGTGTCTTTCTGATGGTGGAGTCATGAATACTGACCGTGATGAGAGAGGCCTGCAGATCCCTGGATGTTGTTCTAGTGTTCTTTGTGACTTCTTGGATGATTTTACGCCTTGATCTTGGAGAGATTTTGGCAGGACGGCCACTCCTGGGAAGATTCACTACTGTCCCAAACTTTCTCCATTTGGACAATATGGCTCTGACTGTGGTTCGGTGGAGCCCCAGAGCCTTAAAAATGGCTTTGTAACCCTTTCCAGACTGATAGGCATCAACAACTTTTTTCCGGAGGTCTTCAGGAATTTCTTTTGTTCGTGGCATGATGTACCTCTAGAACCCGTGTGCTGACAACTTCACTCTGATGGTAAGGGCCAAAGTTAGTTAGATTTATATTGGGCAGGGCTGGCCCAAATCAGGCCTGGTTGTTAACCAAAGTACTCAAACAGCTGACCCTAATTATCCCTTTAATTGGGTTGAGTTAACTAGGGGGGGCAATAACCTTCACACCTGATGATTGCATGTTTGATTACCTTGCACACCAAACAAATGAAAAAGCACCAAACTTTGGTGTCATTTTTTCTCTCAGACTCCCTCAATATACTACTACAACCCACAAAAAAATCTGACCAAATACTATGTGAAAAATGTGCAAAAATGCAGAAAATCAGACTGGGCAAATACTTTTTCACGGCACTGTACATGCGCACACACACATAAATCGAACCACTCACCAAATGAAATTATACATGTTAGTAAACATTAAATGCAAGCCCTTTGCCCTAAAGAACTTGGTCCTTGTAACAGGGTTAACAGCAATCTCTTCTGCCAGAAAGGTCCTGACAGACATATCAACTGCTATGATGTTATCGTCATGTTGCTTTTCCGGGACATCATACTCCACTTTTGTTAAATTAGCCTGCCCTTTGATGTACCTCCTGGAAGCAAATTTCAAAAGCAATTTCCTAAGCAGACGATCCATCTTTGGTACTGTGGCCCCTATTTTTGTTTCATCAGCCTGTAATATTAACAAAAAAACTGTTAGTCTTCTGCAAAATAATTAATTAAATAAGATAATGATTGACTAAACTGTATTATTATTAATACTACTACGACTACATAAATCTTTAAAGCTGGTAATTGTTAAGGACTTACTGTTGCCATTATGCATTTAAAATGGTTACTTCTTGATGATAGTCAATTAAATGATACAAAGTTGCAAATAAATCTACCTGGAAAAGCTTGTTGAAATCGTTCAACAGTGGCAAAATGTATTTGAGGAACATCAAGGTCAGCTGAGTGACGGGATCTCCCCGACTTTCAGAGATGCATTTTACCAGGCCCTGCTTTTCAGCATCCTCATGACTGGCAAAGTAACCCTCTGAAGAGACAGCCAACACATTGGGTAATGTTTTAAAATCTCCAGCTGGTCAACTTCAACAAACACCTGAAACACCTTGGAACTGAGGACAAAAAGCAAACACAGGATGTATATTACTGTAGGATTGCTCATTTTAGATGTATATATAATACTGTATATAGTTATATGTGTTCTCTACCTGCCTTTACCTAGCATTGCAAAATTGCAAATATCTGATAATGAAGAAAAACAAGCAAAGTGTCCTATCTACAGGATAGAAAGAAATTTGCTTTACCTGTGAAGAAAGGTATGTAGTCACTACACAACACTTGTGACCATTTTAGTGGCATAATTAAAAACAACTTTTTAACAGTATAATGCAAAAGCTTGTGGTACAGTGGTTAAAGAAAGGGACTTGTAACCAGGAGGTCCCCGGTTCAAATCCCACCTCAACCACTGACTCATTGTGTGACCCTGAGCAAGTCACTTAACCTCCTTGTGCTCTGTCTTTCGGGTGAGACGTAATTGTAAGTGACTTTGCAGCTGATGCATAGTTCACACACCCTATTCTCTGTAAGTCGCCTTGGATAAAGGCGTCTGCTAAATAAACAAATAATAATAATAATAAAAAGCTTGAAAGTCTGCAGGAAGACAGGCACATAGAGTCATTTAAAATACAGGAAAATTAATTAAAGTATGTCCAAATTATGAAAAATATCTGTCTTTTTAAAATTAAGCCATATGCAGAATTAGTAAAGAAACAATTGGTAGGGTTAATAATGGATATTTGCATTAAAAATATCTTTACATTGCAACCTGAGGATCTCAAAGCAACAACATTTTTTGGAGAAAAATAAACACTGGGAATAAACACTGAAAACAGCAACCTTAAAATAAATTTAAACATATGTAACACCTACTCACTTCTTTCTAACCACTACCCATTGACGTGACTATATCAGTAACCAGGGCTCACTTAAATACTTAAGCCTTACTTGGGGTTGATCATATAGCTGGCTGAGTTAAATATATATTAACCTATGGGCTAGACAAGGCGTAGCAAACTGGGGCTATTCTACTCTAAAATCCCCTTTAAATCTAATATACTGTCAGTCAGGTTGGTGGCTACTTGCTACGCAGGCTGTCAGTCATGCAGTATTCCTGGGCCTGGCTCCGCCCATTCAGATGCTCTGCGTTGTGTAAAAGTGTGTAGATTCGTTTAACACGATACTCCCAAGCTTGCTGGTCAGTTCAATGGCACTTTATTTTGTCCTCCTGAAATTAAAACACATCAGGAGGGACGTTTAACAGGGCTTCTCATAATAACACAGTACAGGAAAACACTGCACGTAGCTTCTACATTAACATTCTCGCGAGATCCCCCCAGTGAGATCTCACACCCTCCAGACCTGGAATTAGAACGATAGACTGGTAACTATTAATACAGCATTAAACCATGCTGCCTACAACTAATGTCCTGTACTGCTTCCCCATGTGTCAGCATTCATATATTCAACTTAAACGACCCTTGTTACACCCTCCCCAGGTTTACAGAACGACGGCTTAGTCATTTACACTATATATTTTACATAGCATGTGGCCTAGATAATTTTCTCCAGCTTAAACTAATTCAGTCCCTTCTTTTCCTTGTGCAGTTCCCAAATCTCTCTCCCTCGGGCAACCTTGCTGTGGTACTCCAGGGAATTAGGGTCTATAACATGGTTTTCCAAGGACAGGCTATTTGGTGCCCGACGCACCTGCTGAGACCGTCTTGAGAGGGGTGGAGGGGTCCCAATCATGTCCGTGTGTCTCAGTCCAGTCCCTATCATTATCCCTGAATATATTTTCTGAGGGGCCTACTCTATCAGGGAACCGATCACTAGTAGTATGGCTATTGAAGCTCTCCCTATGTACAGGGCTACCTTCACTAACCCTTGCCCTGCCTGAGGCCTCAGTACGGTTTTCAACATCCCCCCCCCGGCTACCCTCCCCATCCCAGTCCAACCTCTCACTCTCTGAATTGCTGTTGGGTGACTGTTGATGGAGTGGCTGGCTGCTGGCAGTGGCTCCTTCAGATAAATCTGGGACGAATGTGCAGGGTTTTAGGAGATTCCAGTGTAATGTGCGTTCTTCGCCACCATCTTCTGGCCTCAGTGTGTACACTGGTAGGTCTCCCTGCTTCCTCACTACTATATGAGGCCTCCTTTCCCACTTGTCCCCAAGCTTCTGCTTACACCTCTGGCTCTTATTAGCTACCAGGACTCGGTCCCCTGGCCAAGAATAGATCTCCATTGCCTTCTCATCGTATTTTCTCTTCTGGTCAGCGTTAGCTTTACAGGAGTGAAGAGATGCTAGGTGGTATGCTTCTTGTAGTGCGTTCTGGAGCTGCACAACGTAGTCTTCATAACCCAATTCTTCCTCGGATGACCTGGCGTTGCTCTTTCCCAGCCTGTATTGGACGTTAAAATCGAACATGGCTAATTGGGCCACCCACCTCTGTCCAGTGGCATCTAATTTGGTGGAGCTGGTCACATATGCCAAAGGGTTGTTGTCAGTCTGAGCTGTGAATTTGTGTCCATAGAGGTAGTCCTTGAATTTCTCTGCCACTGCACACTTTAAAGCTAGAAACTAGCTTGTGGGCCGGGTACCTTCGTTCTGCAGGTGACAGGCGGCGGGCAAACGAAATCACCCTCTCTTTAACGTCCTGGACTTGTGAAAGGACTGCCCCTAACCCTTCTAATGACGCGTCAGTCTGCAGAAGAAACGGCAGATTATAGTTGGCATAACCCAGGACCGGGGTGGTGGTGAGCCTCTCTCTTAGGGCCCTGAAAGCTTTCGCAGTCTTCAGTCCACTCGAAAGCTGGTGGCCATTTCAACGGTCTTCAGGCTTTCTTCTTCCCCTTTTGGGTCCCCCAGTGAGTTTGAATAAGGGAGCTGCCAGCTGTGAAAAGCCTCTGATGAACTGCCGGTAGTACCCAGCGAACCCCAAGAACTGCAACACTTCTTTCCGGTTGGCGGGGGTCTTCCAGTCCTGTACTTGTCTCACCTTTTCAGGGTCAGTGGCTATCCCTCTCTCAGACACAGTGTGCCCCAGGTACTGGACTTGGGTCCGAAGAAGATGGCATTTCTTCAGCTTAAGTTTTAGTCCATGCTCTTTCAGACGACAGAAAACTCTCTCCAACCTTTCAAGGTGTTCCTCAACTGTTTGGCTGAAGATTATGTTGTCGTCTAAGTATAGTAAGAGGGTGGAAAAATTCTGGTACCCCAAACAGCTGGTCATAAGCCTCTGGAAGGTAGCCGGGGCATTCTGAAGTCCAAAGGGCATTCGATTGCACTCATAGAGGCCCATTGGAGTCGTAAAGGCTGTCTTGTGGCGATTGTGCTCTGCTACCTCCATTTGCCAGTAGCCTGCTGTGAGGTCTAGGGTGGTAAAGAACTTTGCTCCGCCCAACGCGTCCAGGGCTTTTTCAATCCGGGGCAGTGGGAAGGCATCCCGCACCGTCTTTGAGTTCAGCTGCCTGTAGTCTATGCATAGGCGGATCGAGCCATCTTTCTTTTGGGCTACCACGATCGGAGAAGCATACAGGCTCTTGCTAGGGTCGATTGCACCTGCTGCTTCCATGTTCTGGAGGTGTTTGCGGACGTCGTGATACTGCGCCGGCGGTATACTTCTATAAGGCTGTCGGAACGGTTTGGTGTCGACTAATGGTATTTCGTGCTGCACCGTAGAGGTTCATCCGAGATCCAGGTCGCTCTTGGAGAGCACGTCAGAATGTCGACGAAGTAGTTCCTTTAATCTCTGTACTCGGGTCTCGTTCTGAATGTCCGCCTCATCCAAGCTCACCTCAGGTAGGGTTTGGTCTTCCATCGTGGCTTCCGTCGGGGTTGCATTTCCTTTGGACACTACTAGTTGAGAGTGTTTCATGGGCATTATTCGTTCCACCAATGACATTTCTGCAAGCCGGCAGCCTCTCTTCACCTCGACAGGCCATCGTCCCAGGTTGTACACACAGAGTACAGTTTTCCCATTTTTACATCTGCCACTGACCTTCCCACCCCAGGCATTCGGGGAGGAGGCAAGCCTGTGTGCCTTCGAGGAGCACGGTGTATGGGCTCTACCCTGCCGACCAAGGGGCGTGAACTGGTGTCCAGGTCCTATGGTTAATGCTTTACTCCCCATGTAATGGGCACAACCCACCCGGTGCTGGTGGCAAGATGCTCTTCGTACAGTAACCCTTTGATACGCTGCATGCCAGGCCACAGACTTCTCTTTCACCTTGTGGGAGAATCCCCTACCCCAGCACTTCATTAGGTCTTCTTTACTAGCTCTGATCACGTTTGTTCCCAGGAGGACAGGGACATCCTTCCTATATGGGGTGGCTGGTATGACAAACACTGGAACTCCCTGGTAAACTTGGCCCAAAAATGCTATGTCCACTTAAGGACTCCTTTGTGGGGTACCTTCTGGCCGACTGCTCCCTCGATATCTAAGTTGACCTCTTCAGGCTTCCATGATCTTAACTAGGGATACCTTTGCCAGAAGTCTTCAGTCACAGATGTTATCTGCGACCCGGAGTCAATCAGGGCAGTGCAAGTTACGCCACACACCCGGATATAGTCTTTGTTTTTTGGGCCAACAAGGGTGTGCACAGGGTTTCTCTTTTCCTTCCATGGGCTCCCTTTAGCTGACAGTCGCTGTATAGCCTCTGTTGTCCAGGTGCTGAAGCTTCCTAAGTTTGTCGCCCCCTCTACCCGCTCTGCAGTAGGGGGAGGAACTAGTTTAAAGGCGGGGCATCTACAGTGCTGGCCCCCTTTGGATGGGTCGGCACTGTTGGGTTACGGCAGGCTCTCTTGATATGGCCCTCCTGTCCACAGTTAAAACACACCACTGGCTCGTTAGGCCTTCCAGCCCCGAGGTAAGGTGGTGTGCGGGGATAGCCCGTCCCTCCTCTAGTCGGGTAAGCCATGTTGGTGGTGCAATACTTCTCCCATCCTCCTATCTTGTCTTCAAGCTTCTGCTGGTTGGCCGCCATCTCTTGAACAAGAGCCGAGAGGTTCAGGATAGCCTGCTCCTGCATTAGCCCAGCCTCCGGGGCGGTAATAGTGGACTGCCCCTGGGTAGGGCCAGCCTCCTTAGTCGTCTGGGGTAAGCTCTGAGCGTTACGAGGTTTGTTGTTGCCCCCCGAAGACATCCTTTCCCGTATCAACTGCCGCAGTTCTGCCTGAAGCTCCCTGAACTTCATATACCAGGGCCGCATTGGGGCTATCCTTTCTCTGGCTTACCTATCTTTCACGCTCCTCATAAACTGCTGGGTAAGCTTATAGTCCCGGTCTGGAAAAGGGGCGGTTGTGATAGATCCTTTCTTCAATGGTGCGCAGCAGAGCTTCTAATTCATACTCAGTGGTTGTCTCCTGGGGTCTCTGTCGTTCCTCGTATAAATCCGACATTGGGTCGAAAGACAAATGGCAATCACTATATTCCGCCCTCAACTCTTCGAAGACCCTGGCCATATACTGCTCATTTAGGGACAGGTTCAGGACCAACTTTCTTGCGCCACCCCCCAAGTGCCTCACAATGGTGGAGAACTGCAGTGTGGAGGGAACAGAGGAGGCTTCTAACAGATACTGGACATCTTTAATCCTATCTTCGATATCCAGTCGGCAGTCCGCCCCCCCGCTAAAGATCGGGATGCCCTTTACTTGGTGTATAGTGGTGGTGGGGCTCCCCAGATGGCTTGGCCCTTGGCTGGGGTTGGGCATGGCTGCTCCTCCATGGGCAGGAGGAGTCATGTGTTCGGAATAAGGTAAAGGTCCTTGTCCCTGCGGCATCTCTAGTTCCTGTCTCGCTGGGGTGAACATCTTTGGCCGGGTGGAGGTGGACTGGGACGGCTCCATAAATAAAATTATTGATTTATCTATTTCTATGTATATATTTATTTATTTATTATGTTATGTTATGTTATGTTATGAATCTCATCAAGCAGCTTCTTGAAGGATCCCAGGGTGTCAGCTTCAACAACATTACTGGGGAGTTGGTGCCAGACCCTCACAATTCTCTGTGTAAAAAAGCACCTCCTATTTTCTGTTCTGAATGCCCCTTTATCTAATCTCCATTGGTGTCCCCTGGTCCTTGTTTCTTTTTTCAGGTCAAAAAAGCCCCCTGGGTCGACATTGTCTATACCTTTTAGAATTTTTAATGCTTGAATCAGATCACAGCGTAGTTTTCTTTGTTCAAGACTGAATACATTCAATTCTTTTAGCTTGTCTGCATACGACATGCCTTTTAAACCCGGGATAATTCTGGTCACGCTTTTTTGCACTCTTTCTAAAGCAGCAATATCCTTTTTGTAACAAGGTGACCAGAACTGAACACAATATTCTAGATGAGGTCTTACTAATGCATTGTAAAGTTTTAACATTACTTCCCTTGATTTAAATTTCAACACTTCTCACAATATATCCGAGCATCTTGTTGGCCTTTTTGTTATAGCTTCCCCACATTGTCTAGATGAAGACATTTCTGAGTCAACATAAACTCCTAGGTCTTTTTCATAGATTCCTTCTTCAATTTCAGTATCTCCCTGTCACAAAGACGGCAGCAGTAAGTGACGTCAGACCAGAGACCGGGAGCAACACAGAACAGACAGAGACAGTGAGGTTTCGCTCAGCATTTAATAATTAAACAGAACAGAAAATAAAAGGTTTGAACACAAAACACGGCACATTCGCCAAAACAAAAGAGATAAACAAAACGGACTATCACTAAACAAAACGGTGCACGGAGACAAACAAACACGGTGCGTACAAAACACTTATTATCCTTCTTATATTTTATTTTAACCTCCTCTCCACACCCGTTCTCCACTCTCGAACACCCAACCCCGAGTGAATGAAACGTGCATCTATTTATACTGTTGTGCTGGGATTCAATTACTAATTAATTATTCACTTGAATCCCAGCACGTGAATTAATTACGTGCAACCTCGTGCTCACATATTAAATACTTTAAATGCACGTGAAGTGATGTGCAATCCCGTGCCTAAATACAATTACATCTTAAATACACGTGAAACACACACCCGTTTATATCCCGTGTACCAATGACTATACACCAACATTTACACACACAACACGTAACATACAACATATAACACAAACTACGCACAAGGGCGTGGCCACATTGCCACACTCCCATATGATATTTATAATGCACATTTATATTGCCTGCATGCAGTACTTTACACTTTTCTCTATTAAATGTCATTTGCCATGTGTCTGCCCAGTTCTGAATGCTGTCTAGATCATTTTGAATGACCTTTGCTGCTGCAACAGTGTTTGCAACTCCTCCTATTTTTGTGTCATCTGCAAATTTAACAAATTTGCTTGCTATACCAGAATCTAAATCATTAATGTAGATTAGGAATAGCAGAGGACCCAATACTGATCCCTGTGGTACACCACTGGTTACCTTGCTCCATTTGAGGTTTCTCCTCTAATCAGCACTTTCTGTTTTCTACATGTTAACCACTCCATAATCCATGTGCATGCATTTCCTTGAATCCCTACTGCGTTTAGTTTGAGAATTAATCTTTTATGCGGGACTTTGTCAAAAGCTTTTTCGAAATCTAAATAAACCATGTCGTATACTTTGCAATTATCCATTGTCAATGTTGCATCCTCAAAAAAGTCAAGTAGGTTAGTTAGACACGATCTTCCTTTCCTAAAACCATGCTGACTGTCTCCCAGGATATTGTTACCATATAGGTAATTTTCCATTTTAGATCTTATTATAGTTTCCATAAGTTTACATAGCAAAAAAAGGAGACAGTATATATAAACGGAAATCCAGGGCTCAACGGTCTGTAAAGTCCATCCGTTGAAATAGTTCAAACCAGTAGGGTGTGCAGGAAACAACGACTAAAATAGATGTTCAGAAGTAGGAGGGGGCAGGGCGAAAGCAGGAGACAATCTAATAATAAAAAAAACACAACACAAAAAAAACGCAAAACCAACGTGTACTTTAAGTGATAGAAAAAATATAAACCATTAAATAATAAAAAAGGGAAAAAAACAAACTTAAAACAAAAATAAAAAAACAGCACTTAACTTTGAATAGGGGTGTAAACTAAGCCCTCTCCACTCATAGATAGCAAAAGCTGTGACTCAGTCTCCTAGCTGCCGGCTCACTCAGCCTCACTCTGTGGTCTCGTTGATCACTGCTCCACGGATCCTGCTGTCAGCCTCCTTGTTAGTACGAATGGGCTCTGCCCGTCCCTGCTTCAGTCTGTCTTTATAGTTACAACCCAGAAAAATTCAGCCTAAAAAAGACTCAAGCAACCACATACCCCAGCGTACTGGATGTCTACAAAGTCAAAAAGATAAATCAATCTCTTTTCATATCGTTCCTGAGTTCCCCGTCTTTTCTGTGCCTTTTTCCTGTCTCTCTCAGCTCTTCGTCCCTCTTCTCTTCGCTCTTCGCTCTTCGCTCTTTGCTCTTTGCTCTTCGCTCTTCTTCGCTCTCTCGTCGCTCTTCGTCCCTCTTCGCTCTTCGTCCCTTTTTAAGCATAACAAGGTAATTTTAACCTGCTGCAGGTTATCCAATTAATTGTTCAATTACATCAATCAGGTGCACATTGAAACGAATATCAAATAATTTTTTTACACAAAAAAGAAGTCACACACAGGGTATATAATGAAAAAAAAAGACGTTAAACTCAATCGTGCAGTTAAAAATGACAATACTCAATAATAATTAGTGCTCAACATCAAAACAATTAATCACACCTGGGACAATATAAAAATCTAGTTTTAATGTAATATTGATTTCTGCTAATCTATACTGGCTGGGTATGAAATGTTGATATAATATAACCTGGTTTCTAAACATAATATCAATTGATGCTGATTTGCACTGAATAGTTTATGAATTACTGATAGTATTGTATTTGTAAACTGAATACTAAAAGTGGGTACTTCTTAAAAACGCTAATCTCCGCTAGGTGATACTCAGCAATTGTGCCTAGTGATTGAGTTGCCATTGTCTTGCTAATTATCCATACAGCAATTAATCTAACCTGTTTGTTATAATTGAAATGTGGGTGTGATCGTTTTGCACTGAAGTTGTTGTCTCTTGATTGTGTGTTTTTTCTCTTATGATTTGAATATTGGTTTGTGTACCAACACTTAGTTTTATTTGATTTGTTTAAGTCGCACATATTGGTTTTAAATGTAATATTTGATTGTTTTATATTGAAGTTCGGTTTATTGCTGTATGGTAATTTAACTGATTGGATCAAACATTTTTGTTTGTTGCTGTAACTGTTTTTCTACCATTGTCCACTTTCCCTGTACTAAATTGTATATCCAGATCATTTTTATACTCGTTTTAAAAAGTAAAGATATCCTTTTTGATTATAGCAGTTTCCTGGTGCTTCGCTCTGTTCCCTAGCTACCATAATTCGTGGACAAGTACATCATAGTTAGAAGCAGTTTGAAAGCAGGTTGACAGCTGCAGAAGCTAAACTGAACTTCAAAAAAAATAATAATAATAATAAAACATGGTCTTCAAGCTAGTAATCTGTGACAACTGCATGATGTGGGAAATCCGAGAAAACCCAACAGAGCTCAACGAAGTTTGTGTAAAGTGCCGCACGATCCAGGACTTGCTTCAGCGATTAAGCCTGCTAGAAAAGGAGCTGGAGGAAATGAGACAGCAACAGGAGCTTGAGGAGCTGACACACCCACAATTCATGGAAGTCTGCACCCCTAGCAGACTGAAAGCCACCAGGGAGATGGAAGAGAGTCGAAACAGCTGGGTTCAGATAGGCAGAAGCAGGGAAAAAAAGAAACTTCGTCAAACACAACCACCAGAAATCCAAACATCCAACAAATCTCAGCCACTTCAAAATTTAGATGACCAAAACCAACATCAAGAGAATGAAAGGAACAACATCCAGGACCCTATAAACAGTGCTGGCCAGGC
This sequence comes from Acipenser oxyrinchus oxyrinchus, assembly GCA_030684275.1. Classification (NCBI taxonomy): domain Eukaryota; kingdom Metazoa; phylum Chordata; class Actinopteri; order Acipenseriformes; family Acipenseridae; genus Acipenser; species Acipenser oxyrinchus. The sequence goes on from CM060250.1 coordinate 49,919,220, forward strand.
AGCAAAAAGAAGGGAGGTCATGATTGTTGGGCACTCCATATTGAGATACACAGCAAGTTCAGTTCGCAGTTTGGACCCCCTTACTACAACAGTGTGCTGCCTTCCAGGAGCCTCTGTCAAGCACATCACTGAGAACGTGGACAGGCTCCTAGAACAAACAGGAGACAACCCGGTAGTAGTCGTCCACATCGGTACAACAACATTGGAAGAGACAGGCCAAGATCCCTGCAAAACAAATTCAGAGAGCTAGGAAAAAAATTAAAAGACAAGACCAAAACTGTGGTATTTTCTGGGATACTGCTGGCACCTTGCAAAGGACCATATGGACAGCTGGAAATACAAAATCAAAATGTATGGCTCAAATCGTGGTGCACACAGGAAGGCTTCACCTTTCTTGAACATTGGAGCACATTCTACAACAAGGACTATCTATAAAGGTGGGAAGGACTGTACTTAAACAGAAAGGGAACAAATCTACTTGGAGAAAGGACTTCTTTGACCTGAAAAAAGAAACAAGGACCAGGGGTCACAAATGGAGATTAGATAGGGGCATTCAGAACAGAAAATAGGAGGCAATTTTTTACACATTACTGGGAACCAACTCCCCAGTAATGTTGTTGAAGCTGACACCGTGGGATCCTTCAAGAAGCTGCTTGATGAGATTCTGGAATCAATAAGCTACTAACAACCAAACGAGCAAGATGGGCTGAATGGCCTTCTCTCGTTTGTAAACTTTCTTATGTTCTTATGTTCTTATGATCCTTAAGGAAGTCCAGAAGCATTTAAACTAGAAAGGAAGGGGGAGAAAACAAAAAAAACAGAAGGGAGACCACATCAAAACAAGGGCAGCAACTCAGGTAAGACAACTATTAAATGTATTTATCTTAATGTTAGAAGTCTCAGAAACAAAATGTTAGAACTTGAAGCTACTGCACTAACAAGTAACTAAGATGTGAGGTGTTACAGAAACTTGGTTGTCTCAGAGTGATGGAGACGAATAAAATATTAGTGGGTACACACTATATAGGAAAGACAGGCAGAACAGAAGAGGAGGAGGGATAGCGCTATACATAAGAAATAGTCCCAGGTGTTAAATCAGGACAAAGAAAACAATTCCAAATCAATATGGGTCAGAATAATGGACAAAAATTCAAAGGGCATATTAATAGGAGCATGCTATAGACCGCCAAATTCACTGAGCAAAATATTCTGTTATACAGTGACATTAGAAATGCGTGTAGAAAAGGAGAAGCCATAGTAATGGGGGATTTCAAATTCCCCCGTATAAAATGGGAGAACCCGGTGGGGAGCACGACGGATGAAATTGAAAAGGTGGAAATGACAAATGACTGCTTCCTAATGCAATTTGTCAAGGCACTGACTAGAGGGGAGGCATGCCTTGATTTAGTCTTTTCAAATAACGAAGACAGAATAACTAAAACAGAGGTCAGAGAGCCATTGGCAAACTCAGACCACAACATGGTCTCATTTGATGTGTTTTTTAAAACCCCAATAGTAATGACTAAAGCTAAGGTTTACAATTTTAGAAAAGCAAATTATGAAGGTATGAGACAGAGATTAACAGAAGTAGATTGGAGTAAAATAGAGAAAACATCCACAGAAAAAGGATGGCTGTTTTTTAAAAATATAGTACTAGAGGCACAAAACAATTACATCCCCAAAGTAGACAAATCTAAATCTAAAACAAAATGGTCAAAATGCTTTAATAGATCAATTAAAAAAAAATATTCAGCGAAAAAAGGCACACAGAAAGAGTACTTGGAACTGCAAACACAAGTCAAAAAGGAAGTTAGAAAGGCCAAGAGAGAGATAGAAATCAATATTGCTAAGGGGGCTAAAACCAATTCCAAAATGTTTTTCCAATATCAGCAAGAGGACATTCAAAGAGGAGGTTAAATGTCTAAGAGACACAAATGGCAAAATCATAGATGAAGAAAAAAAATAGCAAATATATTAAATGATTACTTTTCATAGGTTTTTACAACTGAGGACACGGACAACATGCCCCACATTGTCGACCTGTTCCTATCCAATTTTAAATAACTTTAGCATAACAGAGGCAGAAGCGTTAAAGGGACTAGGAGCTCTTAAAATAAACAAATCCCCTGGTCCGGATGAGATCCTCCCAATAGTACTCAAAGAAATGAAAGAAGTTATTTACAAACCGCTAACCAAGATCATGCAACGGTCTCTTGACACAGGGGTTGTACCGACAGACTGGAAAATAGCAAACGTTATACCGATCCACAAAAAGGGAGACAAAACCGAACCAGGTAACTACAGACCAATAAGCCTGACTTCTATTATATGTAAACTTATGGAAACTATAATAAGATCTAAAATGCAAAATTACCTGTATGGTAACAATGTCCTGGGAGACAGTCAGCATGGTTTTAGGAAAGGGACTAACCTACTTGACTTTGAGGATGCAACATTGAAAATGGATAATTGCAAAGCATACGACATGGTTTATTTAGATATCCAGAATGCTTTTGACAAAGTCCCGCATAAATGATTAATTCTCAAACTGAACGCAGTAGGGATTCAAGGAAATGCATGCACATGGATTAGGGAGTGGTTAACATGTAGAAAACAGAAAGTACTGATTAGAGGAGAAACCTCAAAATGGAGCGAGGTAACCAGCGGTGTACAACAGGGATCAGTATTAGGTCCTCTGCTATTCCTAATCTACATTAATGATTTAGATTCTGGTATAGTAAGCAAACTCGTTAA